>JAOWBL010004470.1:0-11094 GCA_028564865.1 Zenarchopterus dispar | reverse complement strand
GTGGACAAACTTACAGTGGATCAACTGGGAGAATTCCTGCAGGAGTTCTCTGATCAACCAGTAGGGGAGCTGTTTGACAAAAACTGCAAGCATGAAAAACTAAAATAAGGTGGTAGTGTCTTTTAACTGTTATCGAAAAAGGCCAACATATTAATAAACCCTCTTATCTTTTAACAAAAAATTTTTGTAATTTATTAGTGATTTTTTGTATGAATTTTTCATTAGAAGATGGCATGTCCTTTATTATCATTATACTCAATGTACAACGAGATTGGAGATTAGCAGCAAAGACAGACACATGAGGACAAACAGACACACGTCAAAATTTAAAAAAAAAAAAAAAAATCCTTCATCCAGAGAGGCTGCATCACAAAATGGAATGAATTCAAGAAACAAAAGAGAAATTATAGCAAAAATGTTCCTGTGTTGTTTCCATCATTAAATACTATTTATGCAACTTTTACCTAATAACCACATCCCCATGGGTAAAGCTTTTGACTTACAGTTGGTTTATAACAAAGCCAAAGACTCTGCACAATGGAGAATATTTTACTTTTTAGGATGAGAGGAATGAGAAATAAAATATCCCTTGGCTGAGCACAAGAGACAATAAAACTGTAAAACAGTAAAAGTGTGTGTCTGTGTGTAAAGAAAATGTCTGTGCACTGTGTGTAAATGTGGCCTCATATTTACAGGCTTAAATGATTCATAATTAACTGTCTTGTTAGAGACATCATCTCTGGAGGAGGAAAAAAATAGGTAATAATCAGTTTATCAACTAAAGTCTTAAATTCTCAATGGCAGGATCTCACCATTGTGGAAAAATACACATGAAAAACTGACTTGGAGTTTTGACCTTTATTTACAGCATGCAATAATAGTGAAACGTGCAAGTATTTTTTTCCCCATTTAGGATGAAATGATAATAGGATGGGGATAAACATAAATGGACAAAACAAGAAAGAAAACTGAATAAACAAAATAAAGAAAAAATGAAACAAGCACTAATGAGCTGAATAACTTCAAAATGTATTCAGCAGAAAAAAAATGCTCAGCTGAATGTCAGAAGTGAGGAGTTTGATAAAATCTTGAACAGAAATTTGAGAATTGATCAACACACACATCTTATAGTTACGTCAGGGTGTTAAGTCATAGCACCACTTAGAACTCTGCTGGTGCAGATGAAACCCAGGTGTGTTCCCAGAACCCGTCTGGCTGTGGCAGAGTCTGGTTAAAGACCGACAGAGAGAAGGCTACCAGGACACGTCTGATGATTGTAGTGGAAACTTTATTACAAAAAGGCACAAAAAAAATGGTGGCTATGTATTTTAAGCATTTATCATCAATGCTGCAGGATAAGACAGTCAACACACAGCATGCAGGCTGACTGCTGAATCTAAGATAATATAAAACAGCACCTTATAAGAAACAGTAGTGTGTGTGTGTGCAGAGGCAGGACACACACTTCCCAAAACAATCCCAAGGCCTCAGACACAATGATCTGAGAGCAGGCGTTAGGGTCAAACTGTAGTCAGGCATTTATTCAACGGGTTCAGCACAGAAACAAAGCACTTTTGTTGAACTATGTTGGTTATACAATACACACACACGTTTAAACGACAATTTTTCAAGACATGATCTTCAGGAAGATTTGAAGGAAAATCTTTAGTCTGGCTGGAGACGTGGTACAGGACTTGGGTTGATCAGGCAGCCGATGAAAATTAATGTTTAGTAATAATCCAAAAATAAAACTGATGATAATTATCTGACTGTCTGAAAGATTGTCACGAAATTATTTTCTGGATACACACACATTCTGGTTTTCGCCAGTTGTGTTTTGACAAATTTTTGTTTACAGTCACGTCATGGGGACGTCAAATGGTGTGGGGACCTAAACTGATGTCCCCAAAACGGAAACGCTGTCAAATGAACACTGGAGCATCCTAATGTAAGCTAATGGGATTTTTTAAGTTTGGCCCGAAAATCACCTTTATTCCAAAAATTGTGTGTGGGACATGTGCTCACTATCGCCACCTCAGTCTTTGCCACTGGTACTGCAGCTGCTCCTGTACACACACTACTTCCAAATATGGGAATCCCCACCCATCTCTGTGGGTCCCCAATTATGACAATGTTCAGGTGTGCCTAACTGGATTGGAGTGTATTCAACCTCGTGGCCAGGGGTGGATGGAAGCTGAACGAATGAGCTCTTAGCATCAAACTTAATCAAAAGGTAAGTGTTTAGCCAGCCACTTCAATGTATGTTGTCTCGAAGAGTTATAGGAGAAATTCTATTCATACTGTTGACACAAATACTTTTTTCCAAATGAAAAACAGTTTTGAAGAGTCTGATCTGTATGACTCTACATCAGTGAGTGAGGAGTACATTCCACCTCCCCAAGTGACAATAGTGATGACAGCCTTATGCCAGAAACAACAAAACGGATCCCTCCTCTAACTTGACAGAAAGACACAGGTACACCAGCTTCCCCAGTGTGTGACAGAACTGCACCTAGCTTCCTGCCTGTTGACCAGAACAAGAAACCTGTTCAAGTCCCTCTGATGATGTGATTGTTTCTCCAGCACAGAAGATGCATGGAAAAAGAGTGTATGACAAAAAACATTACTGCTTATACTGCAGTAAACCCTACTCAAAGATCGCAAAACATCTTGAAAGTGTGCGCACTGACAAATCTGATGTGGCTAAAGCCATTAGCCTCCAAAAGAATTCGAAACAGAGGAAAGAAATTCTAAATTATATTCGAAACAAAGAAAATTTTGCCCAGAATGCATCTGTCCTTCAGTCAGGAAAACTCATTCCATTTAAACAACCACCAAAAGAAGTTGGGGGAAGTCATTTTATGCATTGTGCACACTGCCAAGGACTCTTTACCAGAAAAGTCCTGTGGCGACACCTGAAAAATTGCCCAGTGAAAACAGATCCCAAATCCACAAAACCAGGAAAAAACCGAATCCAGTCCCTTTGTACCTACACATCATCGATACCTTCACAGATCACAAGACAGCTCTGGAGAGTGGCAAGTTCTCACAGATATTGTCAAAACAGACAGTGTCATCATTGAGCTCGGGGAGCATCTCTTAAACAAAGGTGGGATGTCGGCAAAGAACCAGCAGTGTGTACGTGAGAAACTGCGAGAGCTCACAAGACTGGTTGACAACACCAGACAAGTTACCAAACTAAAAAGGCTGGTGGACTTTATGGATCCCAAAAATTATTTGGAGGTGATCCAGGCTGTGAAGAGGACTTGTGGCTATGACACCGACAGCAACACGTTCAAGATCCCCTCACTCGCCACCAAACTCGGCCACTCGCTGGTCAAAGTCAGTAAGCGTTTGAAAGCTCAGGGACTGATTGACGGCGATGCGGCTCTCGTGAAGACGGCGATGGACTTTCTGGAGGTCCACGCTGAAAAGTGGAACGCAATGGTGTCTGGAACAGCGCTGAGAAATATTTTGGAGGCAAAGTGGAATTTTCCGGCTCTGATGCCGTTCACCAGCGACGTCCAGAAGTTGCACCAGTTTCTCCACTCGAGGAAAGACGAGTGCACCAAGACGCTGTCTGAACCTCCCTCCACACTGGAATGGATCGAGCTGACCAAGGTCTGCTTAGCACAAATCCTCTTGTTCAATAGACGTAGGGAAGGAGAGGTGACAAGCATGCCTTTGTCCGCATTTCTGTCGAGGGACGCTTCGGATCACCACCAGGATTTGGACTGTGCGCTCTCAGAGGCTGAAAAGAAACTCTGTAGGCACTTCACAAGAATTGTCATAAGGGGAA
This sequence comes from Zenarchopterus dispar, assembly GCA_028564865.1. NCBI lineage: Eukaryota > Metazoa > Chordata > Actinopteri > Beloniformes > Zenarchopteridae > Zenarchopterus > Zenarchopterus dispar. The sequence goes on along the minus strand of JAOWBL010004470.1, from coordinate 7,295 downwards.
AGCAAGGCAGACCAGTGCCCAGTCTTTTGACCCCAGGCATGCTGTGTGCCCTAGAAATTCTCGTCAAGTACAGAGAGACTTGTGGGGTTCTGAAGGAAAATACTTGCATGTTTGCAAGGCCAGCTGCAATGACCCATTTCTGCGGTTCAGACTGCATCTGCATTTTTGCAAACGCATGCGGTGCAGCCTGTCCTCAGGCACTAATGTCCACCAAGCTCAGGAAGCATGCTGCCACACTTTCAACTGTCCTGAACATGAGCAAGTCAGAGAGGGACCAGCTGGCAAATTTCCTCGGTCATGATATCAGAATTCACCGGGAGTTCTATCGACTGCCCAACAAGACCTTGCAACTTGCCAAGATCAGCAAACTGTTGATGGCCCTCGAAGAGGGGAAGGTGGCAAAATTCCAGGGCCTGAACTTGGATCAAATTACCGTTGACCCAGATGGTAATTCATTTCCTTTTTTAAATAATTTAAATGAATCTTATTTCGTTTGACTTTTTCCTCATATATATATTTTTTTAACTATATTTGACCCTTTTGTTTGATGCCTTCCACAGAAAAGGTGATTGAAGATAATGCAGAAGATGTGGTGGAGGACGTTTCTGTTCACAGGGTACCACCAGAAGAGGAGACTGGTCCCCCCCAACATGGATGCTAAAAATGCACCAGCACCGGTGCAAACCGAGTCCCAATCAGCAGAGCACGGAGAGCCCTCAGGCCTCTGCTCCATTACACCTTCTTCTAAAGGTAAGCCTTTACAAATCTGTGACCAAATTTGTACTTACTCTAGATTGATCAATTTTTATTCTTTACTTGTAACAGGAAAGATTAGAAGAACACCAAGGCAGCAACCAGAGGTTGCTGGTTCATCCACTCTTTCATTGTGCCGGGCAAGACCGATTGTGAGAGGCGTCTTAGGGCTGAACCAGACGCTCTCAAGAACCGGACTTGGCAGAATGTGAAATTTTATGTGTATAATCATATTGCAGCCTACAAAAAGCGTATTGGGTAAATATAGACAATTTAAGGTACTGTAGGTTGGTTCAAAGAAAGGTTTTGCACAATTTGAAGGTGTTCTGATTTTTATTAACTTTTGTTTCACTTGAATTTGCAGCTGTTTGAATAAAATGTCCAGCTAAGCAATTGAAAAGAGTTTGATTTCATATATATATATATATATATATATATGACATCTAAGAAGAAAAAAGTATAAAGATAACTTATTAAAAACTTTGTAGAGTAAGATATGTGCACACAACTCATGAGTTGTCAGTTCTTGAGAATTTTTAAAATCCTTTCATGCACAATTTCTCCACAGAGAAGTAATCCAGTGTAATAATCTAACCAGTTATAATTAGGTCTCCAGAAGTAAAATGGAGAATTGTGTGAAATATGTAAATTGTATGTGAATTAAAGTCCCCAAGAAATGTGTTTAATGGTTTTTCCGGAAGTCCTCAGAAAATATGGTATCAGAAAGGTCAGAATTGTGAGTATTTGAAGGTGTGTATGAGCTCTTTGAATAATGTTACATTTTACTGATTTTTTCTTCCAGATCTCTTGACCTTTTAGAAAGGGTAGTCCCCACTAGTGACTAAAGAGAAAAAAAATGTCCCCACAAAAGATAAAAACCCATGTGTGTATCAAGAAAATCATTTCATGACAATCTTAAGTTTAAATGTCATTGTAAAATTAATTAAATAATGAGATAACACAAACAATAAGGAAAAAATGATTTCAAAAGAGTTATTTGAATGTTATGAGCTTTTACTAGGACTGTCTAACAGTGGTTATTATATGAAGGTGAAGTTGGGGACATCCAGTAAATCTATGTTATATACCCTGAGAAACTGATCAACTCAAAATATTTTTCCAAATCTTAGTAAGCCCAGAGAGCAACAAAGTTGTGTTATCTAAGTTTTTTGATAAGGTAATTTCTGACACCTATGTATGTGCTCTCAGACATAGAAAAGGGGATTTTATCTCAAAATTTGCTCCCTCTAAATTATTACTGATAAGGGGGGGGTTATATCTAATTACCAGCTAAGAAAAAAAAAAATTAAAAAAAATAATCACTCAACACTTTAACTAGATGCACTCTGAAGTTTAGTCATACTGGACCATGGGATGATCAGTCCAGGGAGGAAGGTTGGAGAGTTTCTCCTCAGTGACCTTTTCGATGGGCCAACCCCAGGCCTTGAAGAATCCTGTCAGGTTCATCCCCACAACCTGGGAGAACGTCTCAGCATACATGTTCATCTTTCCTTTGTTGCCTTCAGGATAGCAGCTCATGTCATGGTAGGCAGCAAACACCTTCTTAAAGGCATCCCAGCCAAACTTTTCTTGAAGCTGCAATAAAAGAGATTTTTAGAGATATAAAAGAGCTCTTTAGGTTCAATATCACCTGCACACTTAAGTTAAAGACAACAGCTGTGCTTTTATCTAATTTATATTTCACCTGAATTGACCAGTGGCAGAAAGTTAGGGAAAACAATGAATTGTTCAAACCACCAATTATATTAGTTCTTGGATCATCTGATTACAGGCAGATCAATCTGATGATATTTGAATGAACACAAAGCATTCAACATTAATGCACTGAAAGTGGTAGCAGAGCTTGCATGAATGTACCTTTGGACAGACAGAGACAGACCCATGAAAATTGCTAAAAATCATGGCATTTCCTTTCATCACCAGATAAATTCCCTAAATTCATATAAAGTCATTTCCAGAACTATTAACTTTCTTTTAAATGTTTCTTGTATGGTGTAGCTCTTATAGATCAATTGAGACTCCAGTTCAACTCAAGCTTCATGCAGATAGTAAAACATGATTATTTCTCTCACCTGCAGGTATGTCTCCAGGGTGGTCCAGACTGTCCAGTTATCGAGGTTCCTGCCTGACTGAACATACTCTTCTACACGCTGCTTACGCATTTCCAAGGTCATGTTAGGATGAGCCTGCATAAAGAACATTTCAGTCAACTTTGAAAAGGTTCAAGGTGAACTGCACAATGTGAGCAAAAATAGGTAAATAACATTTACTTATTTCCAGCTTGCTGCAGCAAATTTAGACACAGAAACTGAACGTGACTGTTTTGTGCCTGAAGGAGGGTTCTGCTTGTTTTATGTAACATTTTATGTAACTAAAATAACACCCAGTTGCTCATTTGGCCCTAAAATAAGTTAATTTGCTGCCTTAAAAATAAACAGATGCGTTTTTCTGGCTAAAGCTTCAGAGATTTGGCTTCTGTAGTCTTTTGCCTCATAAAGTACATATCCTGCCTTAGCTCTGTTGAGTCCCAGCACTTCTTCATGGATGTACACAGACCACAGGTTACATGTGGCCTCTGTAGTGTGTGGTGGAAACTCCCAGCAGCTTCTCTGTTGGTTGTGTCCCAGTTCATGGATTTCTCCCCACAGACCTTTGGTCCTGGCTTCATCTGGACTGACCAGCTTCGCTGCTATGGAGGAGTGCATCATCACGGGATAGCCAGAATGCATCCAACCTGGATGGAGAAAAGAAAAAACAAAACACTGAACCCTGATGCAATCAGTCAGCAGGCTGCAGTTCTTGTTCAGCCTCTTCTATATGTCAGTGCATGTTGTTTATTCTGTGGTAGAGGAAATTATCCTTATTTATCTCAGTTCAATTTAATACAGTTCAGTTTCATTTACATAGTATTTAGCACAACACAAAATTTTCCTCTGCTCTTTTCAAAGACCAGGACATGAGCAAATATTAAAGAAATAATGGCAGAAAAAAAAAAAAACCCTAATGGGAAAAAACCCTTTAAACCAAACAGTACCAAGGAAAAAAAAACTGAGGGAATAAAATTTGAGCAGAACATGTCTCATGTGGACTTAAGTGGGGACCCTCCTGCTGAAGGTCAGCTGGTTAGAGGAAGAGAATATGACAGAGAGGATGAATACTACAAGAGAGGCACAGATGTATTCTCAATAATATACAGGACAAAATTTTTATTATTAACCCAATAATAATATTATTATTAACCCAATAATAATAATAATAATAATAGTTCAAAACTAAACTAGGAGTTCTATGTACTTATATTATGACTTGATGTGCTACAGAGACGACTATATCTGTGTAGACAGCAGACACTGAGGTGGCCAGTGGGTGGGGCTGTAGGTCAGGATATCAATAGATATCCAACACAGACGTCTATATAGATGAATGGAGGAAAAAAACTCAGGGAAGAGAAGAGAGAAGGAGAGGAGAGAGAGGGTGAGGACCACTCAGTGGATCATGTTGGTGTCCCCCTGCAGCGTAGGTCTATAGCAGCATAACTACAATAAGGCTGTGTTTAAAATGAGCCTACTCCAGTCTTGTCCTGTAGCTGCAGCTATGACTAACACACTAAAGTTTAGACTAACAGCAAGCTTTACTAAACAGAAATGTTTTAAGTTTGATTTTAAAGGTGGAGGTGCTGTCAGCCTCCTTAACCCAAACTGGTAGTTGGTTCCATAGTAACGGTGCCTGATAGCGGAAGACCTGTCCTCCAGGTCTACAGTTGGATATTTTAGGAACTACAAGTAAACCTGCGCTCTGAGAGGGGGGAACTCTATCAGGAACATGAGATATCAGGTCTTGTAGATACCAAGGAGTTTCACTGTTAAGAACTTTATACGCAAGTAACAGAATTTTGAATTTGATTCTAAATTTTACGGGGTGCCAGTGGAGGGAGGCTGACACAGGAGAGATGTGATTTCTCCTCCTGATACCTGTAAGCACTCACACTGCTGCATTTTGCGTCAGCTGGAGGGTACTCGAGAAATTACATGGGCATCCTGCTAATAATAGATTGTACTAGTGTTTCTCAATTTCGGTCCTCGTGGGCCTCTGTCCTGCATGTTTTAGATGTTGCCCTGCTTCTTCACACCATGACACAAGTGGCTGTGTCATTGTCAGACTTGTTCAGACCTGGATGACAGCCTGTTAACGACCATTAATGAGAGTCAGGTGTGCTGAAGCAGGGCAGCATCTAAAACATGCAGGACAGAGGCCCACAAGGACCAGAATTGAGAAACATTGTACTAATCTAACCTAGAAGTTACATACACGTGACTTGTGACTGCATGAAACAACAAAAAGGTTAAAGGCATCTGAAGCCAATAAACTAAGACTCTTCAGCATCATAAATCATTCTTCTAATTATTTACAAAAACATTTAATAAAATGATTAAAAAAATGGGTTTTTTTTTAACCATTTCCTGTCTAAGACTCCCTATACATTTGATTATTGGACTGCAGTAGAGCAACTTGCTTATTTGAATGCTTATAGTTTTAAGAGAAAAAACTAGCACAAAATATCAGGTATATTTCAAAAAAACTATTTGTTGTAGGGTTTCATTTTTATTTTGCTGACTCAATATGTGTACAAGAATTTCAAGAAATTAAAAAGAGCTTTACTTATCTCTCTCGTGAACACCTTAAATGTGTGAGAATGTTACAGAGAAGGACACTTACCAGCAGAAATCTGAACATCAGCTACAATCCGCTCTTTACGCTCAAACTTTTCTGGTTTTGCAGCCAGATCTGCAATACCCTTCATGATGTCGTTCCAGAGTTTGGCCACCTCACCGGGTTGCTGCAGGTCACGAACAATATGTGATGGTACAGAGAGGACGATGTTGTCAAACTCCAACTCTGCCCAGGGTGAAGGAGCTGCACGCAGCACCGACCATTCATCTGCTGTCGTCACACCTGAAGAGACCGAGGGTGGATTTTGATATTGTTAATAATCAACAAAATCAGCATTGGTGGCAGAACATTCTCTCACCAGCTGCAATTTATATTTACACTCACCAGCCGCTTTATTAGGTACACCTGTCCAACTGCTCGTTAATACAAATTTCAAATCAACCAATCACATGGCAGCAGCTCAATGCATTTAGGCATGTAGACATGGTCAAGACGATCTGCTGCAGTTCAAACCGAGCATCCAAATGGGGAAGAAAGGTGATTTAAGTGACTTTGGACGTGGCATAGTTGTTGGTGCCAGACAGGTTGGTCTGAGTATTTCAGGAACTGCTGATCTACTGGGATTTTCACGCACAACCATCTCTAGGGTTTACAGAGAATGGTCTGAAAAAGAGAAAATATCCAGTGAGTGGCAGTTCTGTGGGCGCAAATGCCTTGTTGATGCCAGAAGGTCAGAGGAGAATGGCCAGACTGGTTCGAGCTGATAGAAAGGCAACAGTAACTGAAATAACCACACGTTACAACCAAGGTATGCAGAGGAGCATCTCTGAACGCACAACACGTCGAGCCTTGAGACGGATAGACTACAGCAGCAGAAGACCACACTGGGTGCCACTCCTGTCAGCTAAGAACAGGAAACTGAGGCTACAATTCACACAGGCTCACCAAAATTGGACAGTAGAAGATTGGAAAAACATTTCCTGGTCTGATGAGTCTCGATTTCTACTGCGACATTCGGATGGTAGGGTCAGAATTTGGCATCAACAATATGAAAGCATGGATCCATCCTGCCTTGTATCAACAGTTCAGGCTGGTGGTGGTGGTGTAATGGTGTGGGGGATATTTTCCTGGCACACTTTGGGCCCATTGGTACCACATGAGCATTGTGTCAACGCCACAGCCCACCTGAGTATTGCTGCTGACCATGTCTGTCCCTTTATGACCACAGTGTACCAATCTTCTGATGGCTACTTCGAGCAGGATAACGCCATGTCATAAAGTGTGAATCATCTCAGACTGGTTTCTTGAACATGACGATGAGTTCACTGTACTCAAATGGCCCCCACAGTCACCAGATCTCAATTCAATAGAGGCCCTTTGGGATGTGGTGGAACGGGAGATTCGCATCATGGATGTGCAGCTGACAAATCTCCAGCAACTGCGTGATGCTATCATGTCAATATGGACCAAACTCTCAGAAGAATGTTTCCAGTACCTTGTTGAACCTATGCCACGAAGGATTAAGGCAGTTCTGAAGGCAAAAGGGGGTCCAACCCAGTACTAGTAAGGTGTACCTAATAAAGTGGCCGGTGAGTGTATGTATATACATACATACACTCCATCTTTTTTTTTTTTTTTTTTTTTTTAAATACCAGTTGTGTCTATAATAAAGTGGCTGGTGAGTATTTCATAATCTAAATTTTCAACTCCATCACTTAATGGAGCATGAGTAGATGGTGACAAACACTCACCAGACTTGTAATAGGGAGCTGCAACAGCCACTTGGACCACAACCTCTTCCTCCTCCACCTTGATGTCCTGTGGAGCCTCCAGGTAGATGAGTCCCCCCC
>JAOWBL010004469.1:0-11095 GCA_028564865.1 Zenarchopterus dispar | reverse complement strand
AACTCTTTTACAGGCTCTGGTTGCATATTGAGTACTGCACTGTGTTTGTTTCTCTACTTAGTTTATAAATATTTCATTTTCTGTTTTGTTTTTTAGTCATCATAGCTTCAGATTTTTATATTCCATTGTTGAAAGAGTTAAAGAAAAAGAATGAATCCCACTGTACAAGAAAATTTGTTTGATTTCTCTTCCAATTTATTTGAAAATTCCCAGACATGTACATATTTTGCTGAGACAGCAGATTGAATTTGGAGATTTTCAACATCACAAGAATTGCAAGAAGAGTTAGTTGCATCCAGAATTGACTTGTATTTATTCAACATTTGTATTTCCTGCTTATACAGCCGTTTTCCTGTCTCTGTCTTACACACATACGTATCGGGGGTGAGAGTTGGTGTTCAGTATTTCATTCTTACAAATCTAACTGCTGGTTGCATGATTTGCAGACAGCCCACTCCAACTCCAGAACCAAAATGAGCTAAATCAAATAAAAAAAAAAACCAAAAACATATGAGCTCTGTTTAATTACTTTTAGATTTGATCAAATCAAACTTTACTGATCCCACAGGGGCAGCATTTACTGGCCATAGCAGCTTAAAAACTATATAAAAGTGCAAAGAATCAAATGATATACACAAAAATGCATTATATATCAAAAAAGATATAATAATATGGCCTATGTACATAATAAAAACTGCAGGGATTGTGAGGTTATTGCACATCTGAAAAGTGACATAAGAAAAAAAACAACTAAATTAGTTTTAACTAATTACCAAGCAGATGTTTCTTCTTTATCGACAGCATCATGAGTGGATACTTAACAGTCAAACAATAGCAGCAACATATTTTCTTGGTTTAGCTTACAGTTATTGTCAGACTGTTAAGGGGTTTCTTACAAATATTTACAGCCATATAGCAGTCTGGTAGTGAGAATAAACTGCTGTTAATTTCTCTAAAACTTTCTCCTAATGCAAACACAGAGATGTATTTAATCTTCATATTCTTCAAACTGTTTCTTTTTCATTTTAGTCAAATCCAAAGTTTGTGAAAAACCATTTTTCAAAAGCTATTGCAAGGTTAAAAGACAAGGAAAGTTGCTTCCACAGCTGAAATTTCCTGTCATCTCAGAATCATGCTGTTCAGAAATCAAGATTAATAAACTGAATCTAGATCGAATACATTAAGATCAGAAATCTACTTGTCATATTTAACTTTGTCTTATTATTGTGAATCAAGGAGGTATTTTAATATATAAATACTGAGCTAATATATTATTTTGTATATGTCAGCATATTTTGATAATAAATGTCTTGTACTTGGACATAATGAAGATCTTACCGGGCCGTCATACAGAATGTATTTGAAACTTTTAGTGTGTTCAGTTTTGGTATTTTTAGTTTGATTAATGTGAACTCATTTGAACACGTGTCGATGTTTCCACACAAACTGAGGACACAACATAGAAGAAAACTGATACCTCTGGGAAAGGAAAGGGGGTTCTTGGTCTTACAAATGAACCAAAAAAAACAAAAACATAAATAATGATATAAGTTATTCTATAAGATTATGAACTTTTTCTCCCTAACTTCTGTTGTGGTTTTTTGGTCCTCCGATATTGTAAGGTCAATGTGAACACAAAAACTAAGACTTTTTTTTACTACAAATAAAAGTGGAAGTCTAATTTTTGCAAATCTACAAAACGTATCAAACTTGAAGCATAAAAGCACCTTTACTTATTGATAAAAGACTGCTTAAATGAAACATAAGACTGTGTCACTGAGGGTGTTTGATATATCTGGATAAATATTTCCCTGCTCTGCAGCATACCTGTACCAGTGCATGTTGTTGAAGGCAAAAGGGAAGAGCAGTTCCCACGGGACTTGCCAGTCTCAGCCCACAGGCTGCTGCTCTGTCCATGGTGGCACAGCTGTACCAAGTGTTCACCTGAGCTGGATGAAAAAGACTTCTGGAGATACTGAGGTCCCACAGATGTTTGTTCAGTTCAGGAGAATTAATCCAACTGTGTGCACTACCACTGTGCAATGGGCGCGCTTGTTCCTGGTCTGAGTCCTGCACCTGGCAGCAGATTGCTCTGTTGGTTACTGTAGAGATGGGAGCATTGCGTTGGGGTTCTGTGGTTTTGTGCAGAGTCCCAGGTGGAGCCTGCACTGTCCTGGAAGTGATGGAAACTTTGTGCTGGATTTCTGCTTCCTGGTGGGTTTTACAAACCTTTGGTTCAGGATACTCCTCGGCATAGTCATCTCTGTCACTTCCACAGGGGTCTTAGAGGGGAAAAAAAGAATCACAATCAAAGAGATGGAAGTTTTAAAATTTTTTCTGTTGACTTACAAAATGATAAGAAAAAGTTGTGGGAGTTGATATCTCTCTTTGTTTGAATACCTGAAGACTTACTGTGTTCTGAATTATGTGAAGAACATATTTTTGCGGACTCGTACTTCATATTGGTCACCCACACCTCTTTTGAGCTTTGCTGGGACTGCTGAAGTTTTCTGATGGAAGACAAGAGAAGCACTTCAAAGTATGTGAATCTGTTGAAGAAAATGATTTGGCCTATAAATTCATTCAGAGTTAAGGTAAGATTTAATAAATAAAGCTGATATATGCAGCTATGTCTTTGACAAGACATAACTTTGTTAGGCTGGTCATGTGCAGCCGTTTGTAGCTCAGACATACAATAATTTATCCAGAAAGTCTTATGGTATTTTGCTGAGCCAATCTGCACCATCCAAGATTTGAAAAATAGATTAAAAACAGAAAAAGAAAATATTTGTAAATACTTAAATTATTTTAATCCATTCATGCATTTATTATTCTAAAAAGTTTGTTTTTTTTAATATAATTATTTACTTTGAAGGGTATGTAAAGAGAAATTAATTTTTCTCTATATATATTTTTAAAAGAGCTCTATTGTGTTCACTCTGATAGATATCCAATTCTTGCACAAACTAATTGTGACAAACTTTTGATGTAAGTGGTAAATGTTCAACTAAACCATACAAACTCATGTTTCTGAGATGACAGTAAATACATTTGGAAAGCTTCTATACATCAAAACAGAAGATCTAACACCTTTACAAAAATACAGAAGACCTCATTTGTGGGAGAAATCATCTTTCTATAAGAGCAAGAAAAGGAATTTAAGGAGTGAAAACATCCTTGTTAGTCTGAATATCTGAAGCTGCAGCTGCCCTTACACAGCATGTTTTTAGGGAATCTGGAAATTTCTTTAGCTTAGTGGTGATATTGCAATTGCTGTTACTGTAAAACTTTTTGTGACCACACATGAACACATTTCAATTGTAGAAAATAGATGAATGCAATAGTTTCTCTTTAAAAAAAAAAAAAATCAGCACTGGTGTCTGATTTCAACAGATAAGAAGGCATATATGAGGAAATCAAAAGAAACCAATTAATAAGTCTGCATTATTGCACTTAAAAAAAAAAAGTTGTTGCACATTAGAACTGAAAAGTATCCAGGAAGCTTCTTGTATCTGAAACAAATTTAGGAGCCATTTAGTAAGAACTTGCCTTTTTTCTCTTCTTCCATTCCCAGTGTCTCGGAATCCCTTCGCAAAGGGATTATTGTCAATTTTCAGTTGCGTGATCTGATTATTTGTACAAAACAGACATGGTTAGTTACAAAAATTGACAGTTACTGCACTTAACAATTGAGAATCTTACCTTGTCATTCTGGTAAGCTGTTACTGCAATAAACTGAGTCTCAGGAAACACATAGGTCCTGAAGGTACTGCAGGGAAGTTTCAGGATGTCATTTTCCTTCACTATGTGAAATCTTGGTTGGTATTTGTGCATTGAGTTGAGAATTGTCTGTAATAAAGAAATAAAATTAAAAAAATGAAAATAAGTAGGTGGATGATTAAAATTTGATCAAAGAGCGTATGCTCAATCTTGTGACAGAACATAAAAAATAAAATAGAATGTGACTTGTTTTTTGCTTATTTTTATTTTTTAACTGTTAAGGGGTCACTAGTGCATTTACGTTGGAAGGCCTCGCCCTGTGCGCTTCCAACACAATACCAGAATTTATTAAATCAAAACTTACAAATCCATGCTTGTCTGATATGTTATTGGTCAGTTTCAGTTTGTGGAAATTGACCACTTTAGACATCCAGTGTTCGCCCGTGGCCGGGCTATCCGGGTGGATGTACATGCGTTTGGGCATCTCGGGGTCCGCCTTCCCCGCCACAATCCAGCGCGAGTTATGAAATTTATATCTGCACTCATCCGCCGCCACGATGTCCATCAGCATAATATACTTGGCTTTCTTGTCCATTCCCGAGCACCTGGCTTTGAGCGGAGGAAACATGCGCCTGCGGGAAATATAGGACACTGGTATAATTTTCCAATATCTGATGTGCAAAACATTACATGCGTAAACTTCAAACATACTATTTACCTTCCTGATTTAGTAATGACCATCTCCGTGCCGCACTTGTGGAATTCTCTCCAAAGGCCAACGGCTTCCAAATAAACTTTGGGCTCATCTTCGGCCATCTCCGTACTTTTCATTAACTCGGAAGGCCGATAAAACAGCGAAGATGGCACCGGGGGACACGTGTGAAAAATCCGCTCGGGATACAGTGCTCCCTTGTATGTGATAGCTGGGAACACAGAGGGTCCAGACAATATATTCCCATGAAGTAATGCATCTTCGGCCACTGTCCGAAAAGTTTGAGGCGCTTCTCCTGGAACGCACATCTTTAGGAAGCTGCGCATGGTCATCGAACAGAACGGAATCTTTTACACACGGCCCTGCACGGATTTTGTACTGCATATGTCGGATATCTCTAACCTACTAAGTCCACTAATCTTTCGTGTATATTCTTGATACCTGTGCCTTTTCTTCTAGTGCGTTGTCTTGCCTACTCAGAGCCCTGGCGCTCCGCCTCCGAGCCTGCTTCACGCTCATCTGCCTTTTTTACGTGTTTGAACTCAGACCGACACCAGCAGGAGGTGGGGTTTCCATGGTACTGCACTACATGTGAATGGAAATGTTGCCTCACGTTCCTTGAGTGGATTATGAAGCCGCTCTTGGTCTCTTGTCACACTTACAGCGCTGAGTCGGGGGAGAACACACAGCGATTCGGCCTTTTCCGAAGGGGCAACAGTCTGCCATCGATTGTCCCGGCTGGATTAGACTCCGGGTTTGGTTACAAGTTTTTTATTGCTCAGGCACGTCCCTAGGAGAACTTTCCGTGAGTGAGGGCGCCAGGTTCAGGATGGATGCGCGCCACCCGCCACTCGTGGAGATGGATGATGAGTCAACATGGCGTTCAATAGGAGGTCACTCGAGTCAAGTGTGAATATCTGCTGCGTAAAGCAACACTCATTTCTACTAAAACTAAAATGCCATTAATGAATTAATTAAAGAATTTCCGGGGTTTGCAGCCACATTTCAGCCTTCATTTGCGTAATTCCTGCGCTTATGAAACCCGAGATGCATCTAAACTTGTGGTGCATGTTATGATTTATGATGTTTTGTCTGAGGAAAAACCAAAATCATATTAAATATGTATTGTCCTTACATGCTTCACGGAATGTATTAATTGTTTTAAACAACTTTAAAACAAAAATAACAATAGGTTATTAGAGTCTGAAAAATATAGTTATCCTTTCCATTCTAATCTTGGAGTGTAGTTTTGTATAGACATTTGAATAACAAGCTAATGTTCTAGAGATGTGGTAAGTTGAGGAGGTTAAAGTTCTGACACTTTACATTTGGCATGAATACAACTCTTCATCTGACAATATCAACAAAACAATTTGATCAGAGTGTATGTATGTAACAAAGCATTTTCTCACTCACATAAAATCTTTAATGAATGAGGAAAAATAATGAGTAAAATATTTTTCTGCAATGTCATGTCAAATTATGGTGAAAATGAATCAAATCAGCTGATCATCTCAATACAGGCATTTTTTTTTTTTGGAAAACAAATACAATTTAGCCTTTTTTCAAGCTTTGCAAAGTAATGAGCAATTTAAGCTTCAAATTGATGCTGTAGCTGGGGACCTTGGACTGTACTTTATATAGTCTAACGCAGATTATCGAAGAAATGTAAATATGTATCAGGTCAACAGGGACTGAAACAACAATGGTTTCATGCACTCTTCCGCTGTTTTTTTTTTTTCAAATTCTTTGTCAAACCACATAGATGGATTTTTGAAATTTCAGTAAAATTAACAGTTTTTTCAACTTCTAAGCTGCAGCTCATACAAGCTTTGTCTATAGACATGTACTCTATCCCAGGTATATGAAGAAAGGAATTTACAACAACCAGTTGCGACACAGAATAAATAAAGACAGAAAAATACATAAAGTTTGAGTTGTGAGGGAGTTGGGAAGCAGTACTGCTTATTTGCATGTTCCTATAACTGAAACCATAAAGAAATGTGGATTCATTGTACTACTTGGCTTGTTATATAGCAGAAAAGGCAGAAATGAATCCATGGTAATATCATATACAACCTCTAAATATTAGCACATAGGAATTGGGGAATTCTTAAATGAGTCTAAAGGTCAGGTGCAATTTTGTGAAAGTGGTCTACAAGATTGTTTTGAATCTAAGTGAACCCAAACATGAGAAGTCAGTTTGCACTTGCTGTGTCAGTTTATGAAAACCCTCAGCTGGGGGTAAGTTTTGTTAGAAGATAGCTTTGGGAGACTTGCTCCCAAGTGCAGCAACACAGTTCTATTGCCTCAGAGCAGAAAGGTTCCTACTCTGAGGCTCCCACCATGGTTCTTTCTGTGCTTGCAGGGTAATGTGAAGAAGGACGTAATACATAAAAAGTATCCTGATGTAGCAAGGATGGAGAAGCAGCAATAAAGTATACACTGTGTCCCTAAATGTCCATAACTCTGTCTTCTTCTAGATGACCTGAAGACTGCTTTAATTCACTCACAATATTTTCTATTTATATTGACCATAATAAGAAAGCTTTAGTTTTGGGACACTTTCTTGTTATTCACTATCAGAAATGTCAAAACCTGTACCAATTGAAAATGATGATCTTTCTTTGAAACTTTATTAACTTTATGTGCTCTGAGTACATGCCTCTCACTTACTTTCAGTTTGTTACAAGCTGAAAGCTGTGGTCTTTGATTAAACAATACTAAAGGTATTAGAACCCTACTTTGAAAGGCAGCATTTAGAGTTTTGTAATGATGAGGACTTTGCTGTATAATCAGGAAGTACTGCACACTGGAACTGTTGTTACTGATTCCTGGTGGCTCTTTGATCTGATTCCTAAGTAAGCGCATGTCTTCTTCAGAGGTCATTTGAGATATGCAGTGGGTACCATAGCTGTTGATGGCCCAATCTTTTTCTGGCAGAGAAGCAGGGGAAAACCCTGCCTGTCTGTCGGCCAACTTCAAAAAGCCAGTCGGTAACCTGAAACAAGCTGCAGAATGATAGCAAACAAGATGCTTGGCTGTTATTTGTGGGTTTGGCTCATGGGCTGCGTGTGAAACCTGTCACAGAGGATAAACCAGTAGATCTCCACTGGGTTACTGCCCAGTTACACACTCTTCCTAGCTTAAAGCTCTGCATTACTGGATTGATCTCTCTGGCTGGCCATAGGCAAAGAGTGGCTTGATAAGATGGTGAAGGAAGTTTCATCGCACAAAGATTACAAAAGGGTAACAGCTTCACCAGTTCCTCTTTTTATGTTTTGGCAAAATTTTCTTCCAACTCCCAAATCCTTCAACTTCAGTGAGCTATTTGTGTCAAGTTACAGATTTTCTCTCTCTCTCTCTCTCTCTCTCTCTCTCTCTCTCTCTCTCTCTCTCTCTCTCAGGGAGAGAGCAATCAAAGGATTGAAAAAGAGAAAACTATTTGACTGGCAATATATGAATGATATTGCTCAAATGTGTATCACTTCAAAACTAAATTGGACAGTTTGTTAAATGGCAAATATAAATAATTATGACCTAAGTATGAATATAAATAGCTAAACATAAAATCAAGTATATTTTGATGAGATCATTTGTGTTATTAGATGGTCATTATACTTCATCTTCTGGTGGTAATGGAATCAGGAGCTCATATATTAACCCAGATCATACTTATCAGGTACGTGACAAACCAACCTCTTTACTTGGCACTTCAGCCCATCCTTACTGTAAGTGTGCAGGAAGCTGCATTCATCTTATAGGCTATCTAGGAGGAACTGGACAAACCCCTGTGATGTCACCTACAGTTTTTCTGAAGAGTGAGACCTCTTTTTCTTCATGCTACGCCTGGTAGTAAGCTGGCTGGAACATACTGTATCAATAATAATTATCTATTTTAGCTTTGCTGACTTAGTTTATTCCAACCTTTGATGCTAATTAAATTACTTTAATTTAATTCTGAACAAATCTGACCAACTGTCCTCATTTCAAGTGTCACTAAGGAAACAACATTTAAACTGAAAACTGCCAGAGCTAAAATGAGGACTAGCAGAGGTCCAAAATCAGATATGAATGTTGCATTCATCCAACACTTATAGCACAAACTGACTGGCCCTAGCTGATATTTGACCTTAAACCCTGTCAGACCAACCCACAGCCAGTCAATTAACAATGCAACAAAATGCATTCTCTTTAAAATATTAAAATAACTCTGATCTGTTAGGTCTTTATTCACTCCTCAGATGCTGTGCTCTGAAGTCAATACAGTGCTAAGTTCTTAGTAGCAAAAGTGATAACAGCTAGATATTGGCTGTGCTGGCCAACAATCAAAAGTGCATACCTCTAAATATACGTAAATTTGTGGCTTACTCTAGGGGGTATAAAAAATGTGAAGATGATAAATCTAGCTGTGAAGACCAAAACTGTTTTTTTTTTCCAATCTACTCTGTATTTTTTATGTCTTATTTCTGCTGCAAAGCTGGAAATTTGAAATAAAAGTCAATAGTGATTGAACAACATTTGGATCCAGCCCCTAGTTAATTAATTGCAGCTTTTTTTATTTCCTTGTTGGCTTCATCCTGGAATTTGAAATGTTGCTGGTTGGTTTGCCCTCAACGGGTTTCCAGTTCATCACAAGGCCATACAGGGTCAAACAACTTTGAACTCTCAGACTTTAGTCAATTTAGAATAAAAATCAACTTAATGTGAAAATTTTTGGATTGTGGAAGTTAGCTGGAGTATCTGGAAAAAACAAGAGATAGCAAAACACTTCACACAGAAAGACACTAGCCAGGATTAAGACATTTTGTGAGGCAATGTTGTTATTCACCACACCAGTGTGATGTCTCAAAGACTACACAGATCTGTTAGCTACTGACAGAGGACATAAAACTGTGTTTCCCACATAAGAAAAGTGGCATAGTCCCCAACATTTGGAATGAAAAAATATTTCTCATGTGGTAATTCCTGGTGTGTAAATAATATATGTAGTCAAAAATCATACATATACTTTTTCCTATCCACAAACTGGTATTTATAAAGAGTGTGCAGTGTACATTATGGACATCATGCAGTTTTGACACCATGAATTCATATATAAAAATACTTTAGACCTGATATGTGGAATTTATTTATTTATACATGAACAAACAACAAACTGAGATGTTGGTCATTGGGTTTTGAAAATAGTATACTCTTAGAGTGTGGAAACATGCAAATTAGACTGATTGTTGGTTTTAAATGTTCCATACAAGTGAGTGTGAGAATCCATGATCTTTTGTCTCTGTGTGACAGCTGTGGTAGTCTCAATCCTACTGTTGCCCATTCTTTTATGCATGCAAAGGGTGGAGGAGTGAATGAATCAAACCAAAGAGTTGATTCAGTCTGTTGCTTTTGTTAGCTAAACTGCTTTGTAATATAATTTTAATGAATGGGACTCTGGTAGAATCTCTCAGATTTAATTGGATTATGAATATTACAAACTCAGAAGTGAAGTGAGACAGAAATGGTGCTTGCTCTGGGTCAGAAGATACAAATAACCTATTGTTATCACCATCGAGTGTAAAGTTAGATTCTGTGAAGGCATGACATAGTAAGGTGCAATATGCAAATGTCAGTTACACTTCCTGGATTGTGACATTAATGGGTATGGACCACTGCCTGCAGTGATGACCTGGTCCCAGTAGAGAATTTGTGAAAGAATATTAATACAGATAGGATAAGTGAAAATGTGTTCCTCTAGAAATTCTATGCGAAATATTAGCCAACTTCTTTTTTTCCTTTTGATTGATCCCTTCAGGTGTCACCACAGCAAGTCATCTGTCTCCACCTAACCCTATCCTCCTCCCTCACACCAACCACCTTCATGTCCTCCTTCATTACATCCATACATTTCCTCTTTGGTCTTCCTCTAGCAGTTCCCACCTTAACATCCTTTTCCCAATAAATTCACCATCCCTCCTCTGTACAAGTCCAAACCATCTCAGTCTGGCCTCTCTGACTTAATCTTCAAAACATCTAGCATGTGCCGTCCTTCTGATGTACTTATTTCTGATCCTGTCCATCTTTGTCTGTCCCAAAGAGAACCTCAACATTTTCTGAAAAATTCCAAAAATGTTTTATGCAAGTTTGAAAGCAAATCCCAGTTGAAAATACATCCAAGACTTCTTCACTCTTTGTTATCCCTTATTTTGTTCATACATTTTAACTGCCTCAACTTTTTCTGATTTGGAGTTGTAAAGAGAGTTTGGAATTGTAAATTGTTATACACAACAAATAAGCTGAGATAGGCTCCAGTAGACTCCCATGACCCTGTATAACATTAAGCAGATATAGAAAATAGATGGATGAAAGTATTGCTTATGTTTTTGCCAAAAAATCTACTGCTGATAAAGTGTATTCACAGTGAAGGCATGTTATAGACTACACATAGTAATCAAAGTCAGTAAATAAACATGTTTAGAAAACCCAAAAGCATAGGTTGTACCCAAAAACTATCTTTGGCTTAATATATAATATATAAATATTTTAAAATAAATATTTATATAAATATTTTTAATTTATAGTGGTTTTATTGAACTTTGACAACTATGACTGCCAACAAAAGAACAGTTTGCTTAATTGCAAAAGTTTTCAGACACTTGTTTGAGTAAGAAATTATAA
>JAOWBL010004468.1:0-11095 GCA_028564865.1 Zenarchopterus dispar | reverse complement strand
CAAATTTTCCAGTGGCAGGATGTGTAAAGTTTCATGAGCATCTTGTGTCATCTTCCTCAGAGTCAAATTACTTTGTGAAAATCTGTCAGTCTGTCGCTAAGAAGTGTCAGCTGCTTAGTGACAGCAGATCCTGAGCCACAGGGCCTTGTCTGACACACACACACCCTTGCACAGACACACAGATAGGCCAGACGTGCCAGGAACGCACACACAGTGCCATGTGCACATTTGTGATTAATGTGTGTGAGCATGCTTGTATCATACACTTACTTGCTAGCTCTTTGCCACCCCCAAACATACAGCTGAGCTCTCTTCCTCCGTTGCCTAAACATCATTGGGGGGATCTGTCTTCCTTAGTCTCACCTGAGGGCGAGCTGTGAGCGCCAGCAATCTGTCTGCTGTCACTCTCCATCACTTTTCAATCCTCATTCCTCTCCAATACACACAAGCCAGAGCTCTACTGCAACAACTCTTAAAAGTCTTTAAGATCAACTTGACTCTTTTGACAGCGCTTTAACAGCTGCTCAGTAATGACGGTACCTTGATATTTGGAGGCCCATTGCTGCATGCTGTCCATGCCTGCCTGCCCTATATTTTTTAATTATTCCTTCACTTTGTTTTTCTAACCAAATTTTAAAACAAAATATTTCATGCTGTACATAAAAGGACAGGGAGTTTGTAGCTAAATATCTTAGCTGAATAAATGTAGGGATATGAATTTCAGGTCTATTTTTTAGAAGGGTATCACTGAGATGATTGATACATTGGCATGGAGGGGACTGTGCCGCTGTTCACACCTTCATCACGTTCTTGTTAAAATAAAATTTAAAGAACAAGAGAAGAGAAACATTAATAATAAATACATCATAAACTTTTGGGGTATTTTCTTAAAAGAGTTCACATGCATCTCACCATTCTGAGTGGTAGGGCACACCCAAACATTAACGTAGGTCTATCCTTTCTAAACGAAGTGGCGCTATGAGCATGATCAAACATGATCATATGGATCTCACATATGGATCTCACAGAAAATGTGAAATCTCTAGGAGAATGCAAAATGTAATATAAGGCATGCCTTCTGTTACAAACAGGTGGTGCTACAACTTTTCCTGAACATTACACCACAGATGTGTTCAGAGTTGGACTTGCAAACATATCCACCAAATTTGGGTCACATCAAACAATGTATAGTTGTGTTACAGACAAGGACGCAGGCAGGCCCCTAGAAATGCTATTTCCACCCCTACTTCTTTCTACTGATTGTAAATACAATTATATTTCTACAAAGTTTGGTGACACTAAACAACATACAACTTGTCAGAAAAAATATTTATTTAGGGTCCAAAATTTGACTGATCTGAATACAAATCATAGAAATTAATGTCCTTAGGGTCAACAGTATTTTTGGTGAGTTTGAAGTTGCTCGGGCAAAACATGGCAGAAATATGATCATGAGTTATGATTTCTTATTTTCAAAAATAAAGAGTGATGAATTTCTGAACAGACCCTATGTTGTAGTGTATGAAATGTTTGCCTTTGTGAAAGGGATCTGATCCTTGAACCTCTTCTCCTAGAGACAAATGGGTGATATTTATGACTTTTTTCTTACATATGTTGCAAAGCCATCCACTTCCTGTTTCACGGTGAATGATGTAGGCGCTGTTAGACATCCTCCCACAAAACTTTATGTGTTGTGTGATGACAGTTTTGGATATATCCAGTGGAAATCTCTGGCTGATCTGATGAAGCACAGGACATAATGTCATAAAAAACATTGTCCATTACCAGGAGGTGGCACTTTGGAGTTCATCCAAGATTGCCACATTCCCTTGTTCAGAGTGCTCACAGTCACGTCCTGTGGTAAAAGTTGAAAGCATTGCAGTAAAGTGTCTGGCTTGAATAAAAAAAAAGTTTTAGTCAACTTGATTAAATCTCTGGGAGGAATTTGTTTAAGTATGAGGCCTGAAAATGACCAAAATACTGGTATAATAACATATTCTATTTAAAATGGCAGACTTCCTGTGTGAATTAGAGCATGGATCCATGAGACTTTTTGTAGGTCCTAGTCTGATAAATAAGTCACATATATTTCATTGCTGTAGGTCAAGAAACATGAAGCTCATTTTTGTACACCCACATATGTAGCCTATAAAATATGGAATTTTACGCAACACTTGATGAGTGTGCAAAATTGGTTGGGATTTTGAGCATAAGGCCCCCCACAAAACTATTAATTTAGGGTAATAATAATAATAATAATAATAATAATAATAATAATAATAATAATAACAAGAATTTCAGATACAATAGAGTCCTCGCACCCTCCATCCTTGGGCCCTATACACCCATATCCATCCATCCATCCATCCATCCATTTTCCATACCTGCTGAATCCAATTATTGGGGTACAGGGGTCTGCTGGAGCCAATATATGCCCATATTTCATTGATAATGTAATACAGAGAACATATTAAATGTTGAAAGGGAGGAAATCTGTAGCTATAAAAAAGACATAAGCTCTAAGCTGTTTGACAGTCCTCAGTCTTGTTTTTCATATTTTTCAATACATGATGCACCAAATGTTTTCAGTTGGTGAAAGGTCTGACCTGCAGGAAGGCTACTTCAGCACCTGGACTCTTTTACTACAAAGCCATGTGTTTGTTGTGGATGCAGTATACAATTTAACATTGGCTTGCTGAAAGATGCAGTTTGTGTTTTTGGACATGATTTGTGGAAAAGTTTGTCTATCCATTACAGACTTGTGTCTATTTTTAATGCAGTACTGCCCGAGGACCATCTTTTTTTGGCCTTCTTCTCTTGGATGGAGATTTCTCCAGATTCCTGAAATCTTAAACCTGGACTTATGAAATGTGCAGATTATTAAAGTCTGTTTTTATTTTACACAGCATCACAATTTTTTGAATTGGCATTGTGTGTTATGCAAAAAGAGATCTTAGTTTAAGAATCAATAAAATAGTGAGTGATAAAATGCCAGTCCAGTCATTTGCTTGAGTTGTAAATCGGAGGATCTGCTCAGTCACATCCAGTCCAACACCAGCTGCACTGGGAACACATTCTAGTTTCTTTTGTTTTCAAAATGAAATCTTTGTGTCTGCAGAGTGTTATATAAAATCACCCTCAGCTTTAAGTACATAAAGCTCCAGTGACGTTCCAGGTTTTTATTGATCTAATTAGGAACCCTTTATTTGGTTTCAGGAAAAAGTAAATTGCCTTTTATTTCCTTTGTAACACAATTAGTTAAATCATTTAAAATACAATTAGGTGTCAGCTGCTGTTATACAGCATGCACACTAACACAGGATGGTTGTTTTAGTTTCTCCATTTGTTGTTAGTAACTGAAGAAATTTTGCCACCAACGTCCCCCAGACCATGTGGAAAGGTGTAAAGAGCATCAGATATTAACAAAGCAGAGATCCTATTTCTCCTATGAACTCATTTTAGAAATAAATGTGAAAAGTATTACAGTATTTGTGTTAGAAAATGAATTAATGTGTGTTGGTTTTTTACTTGGAAGAATACATGATGCATTAACCTATAAATTTCTGCTGGTCATTGATCCTAAGAAATCAATAAAAAGGCAATACTTAGAACATGCTTCTCTTATCTCCATAATTTGAGGCATTTTCAACAAAACATATGGGGTTCCCGTTACACTTCTAAGTTCAAACTTCCATACCTCCACTATTTGCTGCACAGTTTTTGTGCAGTTCTTCTCTTTGAGCATTTGAGTTCAGAGATATTTCCACCTTCATTTAGCGCCACAGTACACCCTCTTATTTGTCTCTCTATACCCACACACATCTTGCTGAAACTGTTCTGTTCAATTAGCAACAATAATAAGCTCAGTAAATCCACTCAAGGGACTGTTTGTGAGTGTGCATACTAAAACCCTCGGCATACTTTGTGTTTTGATGGGAAGGGAGAACTTTTAAAAAATATGATTAGAATATTGAAATAGACAGGGAAATATGTTTACACTATCATGCTCTGGAAGAGTGTAGCTTAAGTTTAAGGCTAGTTTGAAGTATCTTGGGGGAATACAAGTGCTAGAACTAAGTGGTATTTAGTGTTGGTATAAAGGTTTCATAGTCATTGTAAAGGACCTCTGTTTTTGATGGTTGACAGCTGTTAACAGTGTGGTGATAAGCTCCACAGTTGTGGAATATTTATATCTGAATTAGTTGAATATTTATGAAATGCTACCTATTTTACCTGCACTAGGAGTTTAGGGTTGTGTATATGGGAGGTGTTAACCCCCAAACCCCATCCATTAGGTAGCAGGGGACTTCAACCAGACTAAACTCACAGACTGTTTCTATAGCAGCCAGGGGCAATAACATGCTGGATCATGTCTACACCAACAGATGGTAAGTACAGGTGGGGTTTCCCCATCCCTACCTCAGCTTCTTTGACAACACCACCATCCTACTGATTCTCACACAGCATCTCACTGTGCTCAAAGACAACAAACCCACATGGAAGACCATCCTTGTGAGGCCTAATGGAGCCATCTCCCTGATTCAGGACTTTTTTGGGTGCAGTGACTGGCAAGTATTCTGAGAATCAGTGACTAACAGGCAAGGCTGGATCTGGAGGACAATGCTTCAACTGTGTGTGGATACATTAGCAACTGTACTGATGTCATCATCATGAGGGAGATAACAATTCAACCTAACCAGAAACTCTGGCTACATAGAGAGGTCCAGTCTCTTAATAGTATGAGACTTGGCTTTCTGGTCTGAAGATCAAGTGGTACTAAAAGTAGCAAGGAGGAAACCCCATGTTGCCATCAAAAGGACAAAGGTTGCCTATGTCCAAAGGATACAAGGTCTTTTTGCCACCAACGTCCCCGAGACCATGTGGAAAGGTGTAAAGAGCATCAGATATTAACAAAGCATAGATGCTAATTGGCTTTGCGACTCATGTCATGCCTGATGCTTGGAATATCTTCAATGCCCACTTTAAATACACACCACCAGGTTCATAGTTGTACTGAGCTGCCCTTCCATTCATCTGCGGTGGATGTTAGAGGACAGTACAGAGGATCAACCATCAGAATGGAGCTGGACCATACAAGGATCCAGGACAGGTTTGCTGAGAGTATGCTCAGGAACGCACTGGGAGGCTGACAGATATTTTCAACAGGCCTCTGTTCAAAGCCGTGGTCTTTCTTCTTCAAGAAGCCCACTGTTGTCCTGATGCCTAAAAGCTCAACCGTGGAAGGCAAAAATAACTATCGTTGGTAATCCTGATTGTCAAACAGTGCTTTATACAGTTGGTTTCAGCTCACGTTAAGGACACAGTTAACATTATTTTGGACACACAGCAGAATGCAAACACAAAGAACTGATCTGGCTATGGTCACTATTATCTGATGCAGTGTCAAGTGTCATCCACTCTACCCCTACTCACCTGGAGAGTAGAGACCCTTTCATCAGGCTGCTGCTTATGGAGCAGCGTTTAATTCTGAATTTTTAATGCATTTAATCATTCTGCAGTCTCTAGCCAACACATTGCTGCTGTTAGGGTTGAAATCATCTGTGTGCAACTGAGTTTTGGACTCCTTAATGGGCTGCCATAGTCTGTGAAAATCTTTAATGCCATCATGAAACTGACTCTCCACGAGGGTGTGAACTGAAGCCCCTGCTGTATGTACAGGAATATATGTATAGGAAGAAGATGGAGGAACAGTGTGATGTAAAGGATCTGTGCATCAAGCAGGCTGACCTCAGTGTGGCTGTGCTGATTTCCTTTTTCCAGTGTGTGCTCGAGAGCATCTTGATGTCTGCTACTGCAGCTGCTCTCTGCAGCTGCTCTGATAAAAAAAGGCAGCGGTGGCCAAATCTGCTCAAAAGCTGCAGAACCAGTGCAACAAACATCATGATCGACCCTCCTCACCTCAGACAGAAGGCTGTGCTGTTTTAGAGCTTGACTACAAGGTGAGATGCAGCTTCTTCCCAGGCACTGTGAAGTTGTTGATAATCTTTTTCATTTTATGAAGTATCCTCCTTTGCACCATCAGTTCCAGAGTCTCCAAAACAGCTCCAGAACAGAATCACCCTTCTTTACCAGTTTGTTCAGTTTCTTTAAGTCACTGGCTCTGATTCTGCTCCCCTAATAGATGACTGCAGATGTGATTGCACTCTCCACAGCAGACTTATAGAAAATATTCAACATCTTGCTGCAAACATGAAAGACCTAAACTTCCTCAAGAAGCTTAAGTCCTTATTACTAGATATAACTTTATTATTTATTTATTACCTTATTAATATATGGTTCAAGGTTTTTATTATGATTTGAGTTGTTTATTTATTTGCTATTTATTTATTATCTATCATCTATTTTTAAAAGTTGGTTCTGGGAAACAATTTTTCACTCTTTCATGTTTTTAACATGTCAAATGACAATAAAGGAACCTTAAACCCTGAGCTATCAGCTTGAGCATTCCCTATATTTCACCAACAGCGTATTTACATTTTCTGCTGTTCATCCAAACAACGGAGGTCTCCTAGCTTCTCCAAATTAATCTATTATTAGCCGCAGAGATAAGAACATAACACAATCCCAGTCCAAACATCCCATTCTACTCATCCTGAGGCCAACAAAGCACATGGAAAACAGATAGCTATGAACAGAAAATCAAGAAAGTATTTAGACAATGAGGAGTTGTTATGGCTTTTTCCTTTATAAACCACCACATAATATATTTTGAAAAAAAACAAACCATATTATATTATGTATTTGAAAAAAAAAATATTTGAAAAAAAAAATTTGAATATAATATTTGAAAAAAAAACAAAAAAACAATCAAGATGTGATCACAGTACAGACTGTCAGCTTTGACTGACGAGGTTTCACAAAAATATAGAATTTGCTTTAAGAAAAATTAAGCAAATAAAAAGTCTGGAGTTGGTATCAGTTATTGAGTTGGTACTTGTCAGCTGTTTGACTGGAGTTAACAATATACAGCCCAGAAGGACGTCTCCATACAAGAGAAGGAGGCCATATTCTTGCCTAAAAATACAGTAAAACATTATTCTTCAAAAGAGACAGAAAATCCGTAGGTGTGGCTAAATCAAAAAATTTAATGCAACATTCAAAAGAAAGAAAGCACTTAATAGCTCATGAAAATGGAAGAGACAGAAGACATTCAAAGTGGATGATAATAGAAAGACTTTCTTGGTGAAAAAAATCCCTTTTACAACATCAGCAGTGTTTTATATTTTATGTCTGTATGACTGTATGAGTTTTTAATTATTAATATGTCTATTTATTTTTAAAATCTTTTTAAGCATACTTATCTTCCTCAGCACCAAATTCCATTGTAAAATGTTCATTGATACAGTGACAATAAAGTATCTATCTACCTACCTACCTACCTACCTACCTACCTACCTACCTACCTACCTACCTACCTACCTACCTACCTACCTATCAGCAGTAATCAAAAATTCTCCAGAGTAGGTAGGCATATCATTGTCTAAATCTACAATATAAGAGATGCTCTCATGAATATAACTACAGAGTTTGCAAGTTACAAATCTCTGGTTACATTAAAGAACAGCAAATGCCAGAAAACATTTAAAAACAGCTACCATTAATCTGGAATTGGATTCCTTTGACAGAAACTGATTAACTTGTATCAGAATAATGGGAAGAGGACAATTAACTAGAAGAAAGAAACATGTCATGATTCAAAGCAGACCAAATCATGTGGCATGGTGGAGCAGTGGTATGTCATGGGCATGTATGGTCACCAGTAGAACTTGCTCACTTGTGTTTATGATTGATGTGATTCTTGGCAGAAGCAGCAATGATTAGGTGTATAGGGCTATACTCACATTCGGCCCAATGCTGTAAAACTGATAGTATAAGGCTTCACAGTGCAGGTGGAAAATGACCTTAAACATACTGTAAAAGCAACAGGACATTTTTCTTTCTTTCTTTTTTTTTTTTTTTTGTTAATGATACTTACCCCACTGCTGTTGAGGAGTGTGCTTTCCTTATCAAGGCATATGCTTCTGAGCTGTTGTGTGCGATCATGGGTAAGTTATGTTACTATGGAAACCTGAGGCCTCAGAGAACAGATACCTGAGAATAAAATCAGTAATTTATTCTGATGGAAGTAAATACATTTTACAAATATTGTACAATGTCCTTGTACAACTGTTTCAAATCCACTGTTTCCCAAGTGGAGGTGTGGTAATGCTTATTTGAATGTGGGGGAGTTGTCTGGACATTGTACAGGATGGTGGTTGACTTTCTGTAAACACTCCTTGGCTCTGATTGGAGGAGCAGCAACGGGAGCAGTGGAAACTTGCAAACTGCATTGCAAGCTGCAGGTGATGACATAAAAGCAAATTTGCTTTCAAATGACCTACTTTATGTAATGTTATCTGAAAATAGTGGTAATTTCAGCAAACTTGACAAAAAATAGACTTACCAACTGCAACTTTAACTATATGAAGCAAGAGAGAGAGGTCTTGGGTAGGAAAATCCCATAAATCTTCAGACAAATGTAGTATCATTGATTTGTTCCATTTTATTGTAAAGAGCAAAAGTGAAGAAAATGCATTGATAATGTCTAAGCTTACCTGTAGTGAGGTGGAAGGATTCTATAGATGTAAATGTAAATTGTCCATCTGAAGGCTGATTGTGTTTGCATGGTAACATGTTTTGCAGAGTTTGCATGATCTACAAACCAGAAACATTCTTGCTGTGTGGCAGCAGTGCTGATGTTTGATTACTCCTTTACCTGTTTTTCATAAAAGGGATCTTTAATTTTCAGAAAGGATGCCTTACTCTCTCTCTCCCTTACTGTGGTTGCATTTCAATGTTTACTTTCACTGAAAGGGGACATAGTGGGGGTCAGAGGAGTGGACAAGCTGGATGCAGAGGAAGAGGAGGTGCAAGTCATTATATGAAATATACCATATAAACAGTATTTCTTTCTTTACTTATTTTAATACAAAACTGTGGATGCTGAGAGCTCCTTAAAAGGGATTCACCACTGCAGCTGGACCAGACAAGACTACCAGGCGTGATGTTTGATATTCTGATGTTGACAGTGGTGCCTCCAAGACCAGACATCACTGATAAGGCATACAGCCAATTTGTACTCTGGTAGCATGGCTGCTTGGGTTCAGAAATCAGTTGTTATGCTGTTTTCTGTGCTGCTGTGGTTGGAAATAAAGCATATGCTTCCTGACTCATGGGATCAATACACTCATGTCAGGTGGCACCACCTTAGATAAAGAGTTTGTATATACGTAGATACGCATATCATGAAAATTTATACACTTTTTTTTAAAGCATTTGCCATTAATTACAGCAATCAGCACTATTTATTTTTTACTTGTCTGTATGTATATATATGAACAAAGCAAAAACAATGGTTAGTTCTTTACATCTTTTGCAAATTTGCGCACAGTTGGTATTGAGACTTGGAGACTACCTTCTCCCCATAAAACAAGACTTCTCACAAGTTCACAAGTGGTTGGTGGCTATGTTTGAGTCACAAACTCACGCTTCTGTGAAAGTCTTTTCCTTTTCTCATCCTCTTGGAAACAATAACCATCTGCAGGTCTGGAATGTAGCTGCAAGTCTTTCACTTTCAGAGCATAGATGCATCAGGCCTTTGATTTTTTTTTTTTTTTTTTTGTTATGTAGTGTTACAAGTGCCTGGGAGAGGGAATTTCATTAACATTTTGGCAACAACAGTGGGATTTAGTTTGTGTAATGATTAAAGATTATTTGAAAAATACTGGTCTTATGCACTTATTTCAATAAATAAATAATTCAGGTAACTATTATATTATGCCAAGCAGATAGGCCTGCCAAAGCATTAGATTTTGGTGTTAAACTGTCCATTCAAAACAACAGGCCTCCCCTGAGACAGTTTACAATCAGGGTCAGCCAGTTGGATCATAACCACAATGTTAGTGTGAAAGCATTCTAGGCCGTAATGATCTTTCATTTCTTGAAGTTGAAAATGACTGTCCAGATGCTGACTCTTCCACCAGTACTACATAAAATAATTCTATTTACTGACCGCTAAAAGTATCATTTTAAGGGAATAGAAAACAGTTTTGCACCTTGTTTTAAAGATGGGTGAATGAAGTGGTTTCAGGTTTGTATGCTGAATAAACATGGTCTCCAGGTTCCTTAATACATGTGAACAAAAGCAACACTTTGCAACTTCTTCACCTTAAAGTCATAGTTTCAAATTCTGTTTGACATGCCTTTGGTTTATTTTTAGAGTGGACCTCATCCACTGACACAGAGGTACCAGGCTAACCCGGAACTGCATTACGTAACCTTGTGATTCAGCCTACATCACAGTCACCAGAACAAATATGTTATGGCAATGCATCACACAGATGCAACAATACCTCTGCTGGCTATAAGAAATTTATAATAATAGTGATATAATAATACAATAAAATAAATATTATTTATAAAAGTTCCCTTTAGTCCTTAATAATGTATTATTGAATGGAATTGAATTGAAATGAATTAAAATAAACTAAACTGAAATGAATTGAAGATGTAAGGCAGTTCATTATGGTACTTTGTCATGGCAGAGGTGCAGAGCCCACAGGCCCAGGCAAACCCCCCACGGACCAGAGCACAACAGGCAAGAAGGTCTGGAGGAGACCAGCCTGGGCCTACCACAGTCCCAGGGTGCCCCCCGGGCCCCGCCACCAGAGACACAGCCAACAAGGGGGGCAGGACCCCCGGAACTGTGGACACAAACTTGTGTTCCCCCTAACGAGAGAGAAAGGAACCAGAAGATCTCAGCCCACCAGAGGAGCAGGACAAACAGAAGGCTTCTGGGAAGAAGAAGGAGAGTAGCTCAATAACAACAATAACACAACAACACAGCTCATGAAGATAGTTTTTTTTGGCAATAGTTAGGACCATAAGGAGAAGTTTATTCTTGCTTGTGTCCAGGATAAACTTCTTCTTCCACTGAGTTTGTTGACTTCATCCATTGGGTTCTGATAGATCTGATAAATCTCCTAATAAGCAAAGCAAGGGAGATAATGGAATGAGGCAGCCCAAGAACTGAGAT
>JAOWBL010004467.1:0-11095 GCA_028564865.1 Zenarchopterus dispar | reverse complement strand
CTCTTTTCACTCCCCATGCATGTATTTGTTACTGCTGCATGTCATTAAATGTTTTCTCTCTCCCATAGCATGTGTCTTTCTCTGCTCTCCTTTCTGTCTTTTCTGTTCCCTCACCCCAACCGGTCGAGGTGGATGGCTGCCCCTCCCTGAGCCTGGTTCTGCTGGACGTTTCTTCCTGTTAAAAGGGAGTTTTTCCTTCCCACTGTTGCCAAGTGCTTGCCCATAGGGGATCATTGGATTATTAGGATTTTCCTTGTAACACTGTTTTATCTGTACCCTACACTGTAGGGCCTACAGTGTGAAGTGCCTCAAGGCGACTTTTGTTTTGAATTGGCGCTATATAAATAAATTTGAATTGAATTGAATTGAGGCTTGACACCTATGTTCTAGCGGGTGCCACTGAGCTATTCTGTCAGAGCCTTTGGTGAAAGCCCTGAAATACAAAAACTTTCACTGAACTTTGAGCCAACTTTATTAAATTTTTAAAAAAAAACATATGTAGACCCTAAAATTAGAACTTAATTAAGTGCTTTAAGATGATGGATGTAAAAATATAACATCCATGAAAGGCTGAGTCTGGAAAAACAAATGTGGACTTATATGTCAATAAATGTGTGAAGAATCCTTGAACCAAAGGGTAAAACCAAAGGGTTCTTACCCATCTCAGTGTGGTAGGGCTGGCCATTCTCCGGCAGCTGAATGAACTGCTTGGAGAACATGCTGCTGCCATAACCCAGGATGTAACCTTCCATCTTCACATCTGGACTCGGATGAACAAACTTCATGACGATGGTGTCACCCGTGGCGTTAATCCGAACCTTCATGTTCTGGCGAGGAACTGTAGAAGAAAATACATGATTGATGAAAAGTGAGAAATGAATGAAAGTGAGTTAAATTTATTGATTCAAGGATGAAGAGATAAACTCCAAAATGACAATAGTAAGACTATGTTCAGGCCAATTTTGAGGTATACCCATTTATCAATCCTGACTCCCTGTTTACAGATCAGATCAGATCTGTTTGTCCTTAACACCAGGCACCACAGGAGTAAGTGGTAAACTGGTTTCTTACTGTCAAGTAGAGGATGGATAGATGGATGGATGGCTGTTCTGATTGGTCAGCTGCATGGATTGTTCAGATGATGCAGATGCTATTCATCATGATATCATTGAATAAAGAAAAAAGAAAAGTCAGCAGCTTCAGTGGGAGAAACTTTTGGATTATAAAGTCAAAAGTCACAAGAATAAGCCAGGGTGAAGGAGAAGACAGGAAAGGTCACATGATTTCTTGATTGAGTTTGTACAGACATAAAATGTTAAAAATGTAATTATTTTGGAGAAACATGAGGACGTAACATCTGGAAAGTGTCTGTTTTGTCTGTTTTCATGTCAGTTCCTCATAAAGGAACATGTTTAGGAACACTGTGGTCCTGACCTCAGTCTCTGCAGGGTGCAAACCCAACGTCACAGTCTGAAGTGTTCCAGTGCTTCAGGGTTTTCTCTTGAACTATGCTGTAATGGTCCCCATATGTGGAGAGACACCATCACCACCACCAGAGAATGGACATTCAAGAAACATCTGAGCTGCATGTTCAGAAGTAGGTTCGATAGAATGAAACCTTCAAACATCATGTTTCGACTCCAGTCAGCTGGATTCTGGTTGTTTTTCCACTTGGACATGCAGCTACTTTCCCATTGCTAAACAATTTTGACTTGTCATTTCTCTGCTCAGTCCTGAGAACTCAACTTCATCTGGAATGCCTTCATGTGGCTTCCACACTGTGCTTCGAGCTAATTAGTGAAAAGAGCTCTGGATGTACACTCACATCGCCTATAAACCTGCAGAGCAGAAACTGAAGGAAGCATTAGTGTGGGAGAAGGTTTCACATTTCCATCACGCATGCACCAGGAACGTTTACAAGATTCACTTTTAATATGGTTTCAACTCAACCTACATCTGTACAGGCCCTCTGCTGAACCCTTAACTGTTCTGTGAACTTCCAGTTCCTCTTCTACATTTTATGGAGTCAGGGGAGTGGACTTCATTGTTGGAGGAGCTCCTAGTGGTCAGAAGAGGAACTGCAAGTGTTGGTTGCAGAAGCAGATTAGCTAGCTTAAACGCAGCATTGTATTAAAATAAAAACCTCAGTGTTAGTTTTTAGCACCCACAAGTTGATTGCAGATTTATTTTTACTTAAGTTTGGCTGCTGGCTTTCTTTCTTTTTTTTTGGGGGGGGGGGGGGGGTTAAAGGAGGAGGGACATCAAACAGTGAGATACTTAAGCACCCTCTTAAGGTCAGTTGCAGCAAGTTGATGTTAAAACAAAAAACAATTATCGACAATTGAGCAGCAGAGCTCTGAGATGGAGTTCTCAACATCGGCTTTAAATTAAAGAATGTGTGAAAGATGGTTGTTCCATGGGTTCTGAAATGTCTCCAAGAACCCAGACAAACCAGTCCAGTTGTGTCTGAATCAAAATTTGTAGAACTATCATAACCTGGAGCAGTGAGTGGAAGAAAGATAATGATGAAAACAGTGCAGGTCATGTGACTGCCTATGTCCAATCAGAGCAGACCTTCAGGTCTTTGACAACCTGCTTCTGACTGAAACCAGTTCATGTTTTGGGGATAAAACAGAGTTTAATCTGATACAACAGCTGTTTTTGTCACAAATAAACCTCCAGAGCTCATCTTAGAAGCCCTCCTCGTTTCTCTGTTGTTCTTGGCAGTCTCTCAGCTGGTGAGATGAATGCCCTCTGAGCCTTCACAACAGACCACCATAACACTGACGTTATCTGTCTGTCATCTAATTTTAAAAACATCTTCCAGGTGGAAAAGCACAGGTTAAAACAGGAATTATCCCCGCCCCCACCTAGCTGACCAGCAACATCTGCCTGGACCCAAATGGCCCCAGGGAGATCCAAGAGTCTGCAAGCCAAACTTGCTGAGTCAGCAAAAACACAAATCCAGCCCACCCATAACAGAATCATACAAACACCTAGAGATGACAGCTTCACAACTTTAACCCCACAAACAGAAATTTGGAATGTGCAGCTCCATGAAGGTCCACTCTAGAAAGAGGCTACAGTCAAAGACCAGCACCATCTGAACTCTTGTGTTGGACTTTTTCCTCAGATTCCTTTCCCTCCAGCTGTTTACCCCTTTGACCTGAACATCCATTAGTTTAATTGTTCATCTCCATCTTTCCCTTGTTTCATCTCTTTACTTACTTCCATTTGTTCATCTCCATCTTTCCCTCATTTCATCTCTTAACTTATTTCCACTCATTCATTTCTATCTTATACCTTCCTTTCATTTTTTTCACTTATTTCCACTCACTCATCTCCATCTTTCTCTTGTTTCATCTCTTCACTTACTTCAGTGTTTCTCAATTCCAATCTTCGTGGGCTGCTGTCCTGGATGTTTTAGATTCTAAAACATCAGGACAGCAGAATTGAGAAACACTGACTTACTTCCACTTTTTTATCTCCATTTTCTCTCATTTCATGTCTTCCTTTACGTCAATGTCTCAAACTCCAGTCCTTGAGGGCCGCAGTCCTACACGTTTTAGATGTATCCTTAAAACACACCTGATTCAAATTAAAGATTGGCATCAGCTTGTCATTAAGGTCTGAACAACTCTGTTAATGACAGAGTCATCTGTAATGTGGTAAGAAGAAGCAGGGTAACATCTAAAACCTGCAGTACTGCAGCCTTCGAGGACCCGAGTTTGAGACCCCTGCCTTACTTCCACTCATTCATCTCAATCTTTCCTTTGTTTTATACTTCCACTTATTCAGGCTCTTTTGTGGTGGGATAGTTGTACTGGCATCCTACATTTTGTCAACAGATTTCTGAAATTCACATTTATTATCTTCAGTTCCTTCTGTTCATTTCCTCCTTTTTCACACATTTATCCTTGATTTGTTCCTCTGTTTTTGTTTTTTTTTTTCCACCATTTTGAGTTATTTTCCATTAACTTCCCAGTTTAATCTAGTCCAAGTCTCAAACTCGGGGTACTTGAGGGCTGTAACACTGCAGGTTTTAGATGTTACCCTGCTTCTTCACACAACGTTGCAGATGACTCTGTCATTAACAGAGTTGTTCAGACCTTAATGACAAGCCGATGCCAATCTTTAATTTGAATCAGGTGTGTTGCTTCAAAGATACATCCAAAACGTGCAGGACTGTGGCCCTTGAGGACTAGAGTTCAAAACCCTTGATCTAAACATGTTATTCATTTTGTAGCTCTTTTCCTCATTTAAAAAAAATTTTAGTTCAGGTTTCTTTTATTTATTCCACTTTTATAATCTGGCTAATCTCCCATAGGAGATTCCAACCATCTTCTATCATAAAACACAGCTTTAGAACAAAAAAAAAACTTTCAGTTCCTTCTTTGAGCCATATTTGTCTGTCTTCCTTTGTTCACGATTTTGCACACTTTTCTAGATACCTTTGTTTTTCCATCTCATGCTTGTGTAGCTACTCTGTCTTTCCTTTGTCTGTGCATATTGACTTTAGTTTTCATCATTCACCCTGAATTTCAGCTGAATGTTTTGTTCTGCCTTTTTAACCTCCTGCTGTGTTTCTCTCTTTGCTTCTCACCAGCCACCACATACACGCTGAGTTTTGCTGCACTTGCCTCTGATTCTCTGCGCTGAGATGTTGATGAAGAGAATTGTCCCTCCGAGTAGCAGAACTCTAAGGAGGAGAGCACTGGTGGCCATGACCTCTCACAGCTTCAGCTTCCAGGAGACGAGGTTGAGGAAGATGGAGGAACACCGAGGAGCCGGTCAACTTCACTAAGTGTCTCTGCAGGCAGAGGGTTGTGGATCTTAGGACTTGTACCACTGTCAGACGTCTTCTTGCACTCAGTGAAATAGCCCCTGAAACAGCTGAATCTATAGGGTCTACAGGTGGGAGGAGCCTGGACCAGCTTCTGCAGGTGGGCGTGGCACAGACATCCCACCCTCCCTGCTCTTACTGCATTCTCTCCTCCTTCTCTTCTTTCTGGACCTCAAACATGATTGTTTTGGTTCATACTGTACACCTCCTCTGCTTGCTTGCCTTTTTTCATTCATTTTTTTCTCTAAAGAATTGTTTTGGATGCCAAGCATTCTGGAGGACACTGTACTCAAACACAGTGATTTGTCTGATAGAAACACAAGCAGGAAAATCTGTTCTTTCTTCTGGGAGTGTGACACCAGAAACGTCTCATATTTCTGGAAAAGTTTACTATAAAATGTCACTCTGTTCACTGGAGAAGAATCAAGAGAAATTGTGGGAGGAATAAAGGCTTCAAGAGGTTTTCAGACATGTTCAGTCACATGTCTTTGAATGATTTGGTGGGGGGGTTTTTTTGCATGTTTTGTGATTATTTTGAAACGCCAGTGCCACTGTTTTATCTGAAGTTGAGAGTTAAATCCTGTGTTGAACCACTTTATGATATAAACCAGTCAAGTGACCTGGTAAAGCTTTTTAGCATGTGTGGTTTCTCCTGCAGCTAAACATTTAGTTCAGTTGTCCTGAAAAACATCCCATCAACCATTTCTGATGTTAGATCATAAACTATATGAAACTGGACACAACATCTGTGATGTCATCAACAAGTTTTCAGAGGAGTCACCTTTAAGCCTGTTTTTTAACATAATTTTGGAGATGACTCCACCCACACCTGTTAATCCAAATAATAAGAGAATGAACTGGTAAGATGGCCAACATGCTAGCTTTAGAAGAACTCTGGCAGTCCCTTAGATGTTGTTTTAGGGGCGACAGACACAACGACAGATAGACAGATTCAACCTAAACGAATATAAGCTAAGACTAGTTTGCATCATTGCTTAGCATAAGTTTAACTGAGTGAAAAGAGTTAGCCCATGATGACTAAGCTGAGGTGGGCAATTTTAAACCAATTTGTTAGTACTTTATGTAAATTTTCTTATTTTTGAATTAACTAGAGCAGGCAGAGTCAGAAGGTGTCACAGCAGTTCTGTCCATCCTTGTTTCATTGAGGTCATGGTCTAATATCATGAACAGAGAGCTTTAGTGGTGCTGTGATATTTTAGCTGGTGGTGCAACCAAAGGTGCTAACAAGCTTGACCAGGTCATGTGACTGTATGTCATGTAGAAGTTTAACATGGGGTTGACAGTCAAACCTTCCTGACGACTGACCCAAACTCCCAGACTCATTAGTTATATCCTCTTTCCAAGATTCCGATCACCCTGGGTGGGCAGAATTGGGATGCTGGGCTCCAAATGGGATTAGCAGTCAGTAAAGGCCTTGGCACAACGTAACTATAAACCTGTAAGCAGCAATAACTGACATGTTTTAGGGGTCTCCAGGTGGGTAACTCCTTCCACAAGTGTTATGTTTAGCTAGTCCCACATCTCCAGAAGACTAAACAGGGGGGTCGGATATCCCAGAGTCAATATCCTCCATTAAATAACCTGAAAAATCACCAGAACCTGGATTAACTACTCTACAAGACCACCACAACATCCTCAATTAACGAACAGGCAAAAACACCACTACATCCTCCATTAACATACTTAGAAAACCACTACAATATTATCTATTACATAACCTACAAAACTACACAATATCTTCCAATAACTAACCTACAAGACCACCACAACAACCTCCATTAAGTAACATACAGAACCACTACAACATCCTCCATTATGTAACCTACAAAACCAACATAACAAACTCCATCAACCAACCTACAAAACTATCACATCTTCCATTAAGTAATCTACAAAACCACCACAACATCCTCCATCAACTAACCTACAAAATCACACCTAAATCCTCTATTGACTATCCTACAAAACCACCACATCCTCCATTTACTTGACAACCAAACCACCACTACATCCTCACTCATTTAATATACACAACCAGCAAAAATATCTTCATCACCTAACCTACAACAACCTCTGTCACCTCTCCTAAAAAACACCCCAACATTGTCTATTAACTAACCTACAAAACAAGACCCCCATTAACTAACTGTCAAAAACATCACAACATCGTTGATCAACAAAACTCGCAAACCCCAACAAAATCCTCCATCATCTAACCTACAAACAAACTCCTTTAATAAACCCTCAAAACCACAACTATGTCCTCCCTTAACAAACATTCAAAATCACCACTAAATCCTCCATTAGCTAAATTACAAAACAACCACAACATTCTCCTTTAACTAACCTAAAAAACCAACAGAACATCCTCAATTATCTAACGTATAAAACCACCACAGCAATCTCCATTGACTAAGCAACAACA
The DNA here is from genome assembly GCA_028564865.1 of Zenarchopterus dispar. Taxonomy (NCBI): domain Eukaryota; kingdom Metazoa; phylum Chordata; class Actinopteri; order Beloniformes; family Zenarchopteridae; genus Zenarchopterus; species Zenarchopterus dispar. The sequence continues at coordinate 3,806 of JAOWBL010004467.1, read as the reverse complement.
CCACCACACCATCCCCCACCAACTAACCTACAAAACCACCCCAACATCCTCAACTAACTAACCTACAAAGACATCACAACAACCCTCTTAACTAACCTAAAAAAAAACCCACAACATCCTCAATTAACTATCCGAGAAAACCACCTCAATTAAAGAACCAAGAACAACACTACTACATTCTTCATTAACTAACCAACAAACCCAGTACAATTTCCTCAATTAACTAGACAACAAAACCACCACTACATCCTCTGATAACTAACCTGCAAAATTACCACAACATCCTCCATCAAAAAAACAAAAAAATGTCTTAAATCAGCTTTAAAATACACTAAAAACAATAACCGACCATCCAATTTTTTGTCATCTCTTGGTTACCTTATTAGGCTTCCTTATCCATGAAAACGTTGGGTTTAATATTTTTGGTGTGGGTCTCTGGGCCTTTTTTTTAAATCAGTACCTCTTGATTTCAATTTTAAAAAGAGAAAAAATTAAGCTCAAGAGAATCATATACATAAATAAAAGGTTGTTGTGTTACCTGAATATTACTGAAGGGTATAGAATATCTCTGAAATGAATTTGCTTGATTTTTTTTTTATTTAAAATTAATAACTACAGTAACATATATGGTGTTATGGGTCAGTTTCGACCCATATATATTTTCTTCAAGAAAATGCAAAAAAAAAAAAAAAGAAGAAGAAAAAGAAAAAGAAAAAAAATTGTCTTGCTCTGGTCTCTCTGTTGTCCAGACAGAGAGAGACTGGATTAGACTGGGTTGAAACTGGGTTAGACTCACTTGAAAGGTCTGAAGTGACATTGTTGCACAGAAAATATTTCTGCCTGTCAATGTGTCCCAGAGACTATCAGTGGCCTCATTGCACAATCTGTACACTCCAGCAAGAAGAACACCAATGAAAGCAACAAGGTATTCCTCATCAAAATCTTTCCAGATGTCGCCATGGACTTTTATTCCCTCCAGGTTTGTCAGAGCAATGATTACTCTTTTTATTAACAATGGCATAAATAGCTCAAAAAATGTTTTTAAGTCAATGACTCTGGTCACAGCAAATCTTGTGATACCAGGGGTCATTTTGAGGACATTTCAGCAGCTGCCCTGCCATGTGTACTTTGAGGTACTAAACTCCAAAAGATCCAACCATTTTTTGACTTGAATCCTTCTGCAGGAGCAGCCTCAGCACCAGTGACCTCCTCATCAGACTCAGATGTGTTTGTGTCTTCTAACGGTACTGCACATTGTCCTCTTCCTCAGAAGTTTACTCCTCTGCATTGCTATGCTGATCTGTGTCTTCTCCCTGATTTTCTCCAAAAATGTTATCTAGAACTTGGCTCACCATAAATCTTCTTTTCATTTTTGCATGCTGCAAATTGGAGATGTGCCCTCTGCAAATCAAATGAGTGAAGTTGTTTTTTTTTTCATTGTTAAAGCGCTTCATGTGGGGGCATGGCTCACCATAAATCTTCTTTTCATTTTTGCATGCTGCAAATTGGAGATGTGCCCTCTGCAAATCAAATGAGTGAAGTTGTTTTTTTTTTCATTGTTAAAGCGCTTCATGTGGGGGTGGTCTGGTTTAAAAAGAGGAGGTGTGGAGTTGCTAAACAACAGAAAATGAGCTTTCTGAACATGAAGACAAAGAGACAGGTGAAGAAAGGTGAAGAAAGACAGACAAAATTTGAAGTTTGAATTGATTTGATTTAAGCTACAAAACCACCACAACAATTTCCATTAACTAACCTACAAAACCACCACAACAACCTCCATCAACTAACCTACAAAACCTCCACAACGTTAACCTTTCTTCCAAGATTTTCTCATCAGAAGCTTTTTTGACCTCATTTGACCTTCCCTTCAGTCCCTCATCCCATTGAACACAGAAAATAAAACTACCAACACTAACTGGACCTAGGGTGTCCTGGTGCCACGTGCACATATGGACACCCTTATGCCCGAACATGGTGTTCGTAATGGACAATCCATGACGAGCACAGAAGTCCAAAAACAAAACACCACTCGTGTTCAGATCAGAGGGGCCGTTCCTCCCAATTACACCCCTCCAAGTCGCACTGTCATTGCCCACATGAGCATTGAAGTCCCCCAGCAGAACAAGGGAGTCCCCAGTAGGGGCGCTCTCCAGCGCCCCACCCAAGTCCTTCAAAAAGGATGGGTACTGAACTGCTGTTAGGCGCATAAGCACAGACAACAGTCAGGACCCGTCCCCCCACCCGAAGGCGAAGGGAGACTACCCTCTCGTTAACCGGTATGAACCCCAATGTACAGCCACTGAGCTGGGGGCAATGATAATGCCCACCCCTGCACGGCGCCTCTCACCTTGGGCAACTCCAGAGTGGAACAGGGTCCAGCCCCTCTCAAGAGGACTGGTTCCAGAGCCCAAGCCATGTGTCAAGGTGAGTCCAACTATATCTAGTTGGAACCTCTCAACCTCATACACCAGCTCAGGCTCCTTCCTCACCAGAGAGGTGACATTCCATGTCCCTAGAGCCAGCTTCTGCAGCCGAGGATGAGACCGCCAAGGTCCCCGCCTTTGGCCACCGCCCAGCTTACAGTGCACTGGACCCCTATCAATCAATCAATCAAACGTTATTTATATAGCACTTTTTGTACAAAATAATGCAGCACAAAGTGCTTTAACAGTAAAAACAAATGCAGTCCAACCCATCCTGACGTCTGACATTACCCTCCCCTTCCCAGATCGACCATGATCTCTGTCAATGATAAAACAAACAATCGAAGGTTAAAATAATAACATATAAAACATTATTGGGCACAAAGGAACCAGTGAGGGAACATTATCCCACAATCACAGGGAACCGTCTGTGTCAAGAGCCAGCTGCCAAACCCCGGAGCCAAAATGCATGGTGTGGGGCCACAGCCACCCCCGGGGTGACAGAGTACCAAACACCACTGCCGTTGGGTGGATGTATGGACCCTGCCACAGCCCAGAGATGCGTGGACCCAAGGGCATTGCATTGGATCCGGAGTCAACAGCACCTCCAGTGCAGAGGGTTCCCACTGAGACAGCACTGGAATTAAAAGTATAGAAAATAAATAAATGAATAAATAAAAGTAAAAATAACAATTCATAATATAAAAGGTAAATAAATAAATCAGATGTCTGAATTAAGTGACTATAAAATGTGATTTAAAAAAAAATGGGAAGTCTAAAACAATATTAAAACAGACATTACTTAAAAGCCAGATTAAAAGGTAGGTCTTGAGCCTGCTTTTAAAAATATTAACAGTGTCTGCAGCTCTTAGGTTTTCCGGCAGTCTGTTCCATAAACGTGGGGCGTAGCACTGGAAGGCAGCCTCACCATGGGTTCTGGTATTAACAATGGGAATTTTAAGAAGGCCGGTGCTGGAGGACCTGAGGGTCCGCGAGTGTTCGTAAGGTAAAAGCAAATCAGTAAGATAAGATGGCGCAAGACCATTAAGACTTTTAAATACCATAAGAAGTATCTTAAAATCGATCCTGAAAGACACAGGGAGCCAATGTAGTGATTTTAAAACGGGTGTAATGTGAGCCCGCTTTCTAGACCTTGTCAACACCCGAGCAGCTGAGTTCTGAAGAAGCTGAAGATGGGAAATGGTTTTGTTGGGAAGACCAGAAAGCAGGGCATTACAGTAATCAATGCGACTCGTAATAAAAGCATGCATCAGCATCTCCGTGTTGGCCCGAGAGAGAAACGGGCGGACTCTGGCTATATTCTTCAGGTGATAAAAACCTGTTTTAACCACATTCTTAACATGTGGAATAAAACTAAGCTCA
>JAOWBL010004466.1:0-11097 GCA_028564865.1 Zenarchopterus dispar | reverse complement strand
TTATAATTGATATAGATGAAGAATGACTCGTTTCTATCGTCTTCAAAAGTGAGTTAAAACATCAGAAAATGTAGCGTGAAAAAGGAAAAAAAAAACATACTCACCTCGAGTCACAGGTGGAAACAGTCGCTCTCTCGACAGCCAAGGAGGAGATACTGAAGTGAAATAATATTCAGAAACTATTAGCTACCTCCTCCTCTTGAAGCCACATGAAGCACAAGCACTCTGCCCGCTAAGAGCATCAACGTCTTCACCGCTGTAGGGAAGGAGGGACATCCCGTCTGATTGACGGAAGCCATGTCCAATCACGATGCAGATTTTAGCTTTCAGCTACCTCAAAAGGGCGGTGTTTGTATCATTGATACACGTTGAGGACATACCCAAGTGCAAGGACAAATAGTATGCATCGTTTAAATTCACTTTCACTGGGCCAAGTGTTGATTTTTTTAATTCATTTTTATTCTCACGTGAATAAAAAAAGTCCTGTAAAATAAGTAAGGCAACCCTAGTCTCGTTGTTTCATCAGTCTAAATGACAACCATGTTTAATATCCAGTCTACATAAGATACATGCAGAAAATCCAGAAACCTGGCTCTCTTAAACCGAAATAGAGGGAGATGGTGTTGAATAAAACCGAATATCAGTATGGGAGAGATCGCTTAAAATCTGCGCTTGCTCCTGAGGGAGGTTATACTACATTCAGATATTTTTGCTCCTGATAAATAGAAAAGGCAAATTAAAAAGTGATAAATGGCCAATGAGCCGTCTAACTTTCACATTTTTACTTGTATCTTAATAAAATATGGGTGATCATTATTACTTTTATTTATTTTATTAGTATTTATTTATTTGGAAGGAAACAGGTGTTGAAGCCACCAACTGTGATCAAGCGCAATCAACGATCAATAACAAATTCCAGATGATGATGATATACCGCCACCTGCTGGAAAAATGGCCAAACCACTACTCTTCAATGGCGCTCATTTAAATATTTAGACTGTGGTTGAGAAAATTACGTAAATACAAAAAATAAGATTCTAACAGATAACTAATGAAAGAATGAAAATGAATAAATATGACAAAATTTTAAGAGGATTTTTTGGTTTATAAGCCCACGTCAGAAAAGTAAAATCAGTTGAACTGAAATAACCCAGCAACAACAAACCGGTTTTGAACTTAAATTGTGTGAAATTCTCAGGAAGAAAATGTTCTGTCTTCATTTTATTCTAAAAGTTGTTATATTTTTTTCCCCTCAAAGTATGAATTGGAGGCTTTTCAGTCACTCAAGGCTGCAGGCTTTCAGTCTGAGTTCACACTGTCAATAAAAGAAAAAAGAAAGAAAAAGAAACCTTACACACAAGCCAGCCTAGCAGCAACAGATAATGAACAAAAAAGCCTTTCTGCCTTTCATAGCTGCAAACTGGAAGGTTGTTGTTGCACCTCTAATACAAAGAGCTGGATTCCATAACACAGGCAGTTCTCTGAGGTACACTCTGTTACATTAGATTGAATTAAAAAAAATACCTTACACAATTTCGCCCTGTTAAATTACAGTTGTTACAATCAAGATCAAAGCAATCATTTTAATTCTCGTGCCTCTCAGTGTTCCTTCTGTGTGTACTGTGCAAGCAGACTGAGCTTAAAACATTCAGTTTTGAGGGTTGCTTTTGATATTATTTCACTGAACTACATGTAATTTATAACCAAGTATCATATGAGGAATATTAAAAGGTGTGAGGTTTATAGTTACAGACAATAAAAAAACGTGATGAACTCTCACATTTTTCATATTCTATGAAAGTTGAATATTAAAAGAAACAAACAAAATTCTCTTTTTTGTTCATTTTTAAAAATGAGAGTGTTTGTGTCATATGCATTTACTGGAAGTGTTGAGACCTTTTCATCTTGCTTGCAACTGAACTCTGATTAATTCTTACCCTCTCTGTCTCTATCCTTGAACCATCTACCACTTCACTGTAGGCTACTTGCAGACTAACACATGCCTTCTTCGGGGCTCGCCGTTGATGGTGCATGTTACAGTTAAAAGATCAACTCATATGGCTGGAAGAGCTGTTGAAAGAGCTGCCTGACAGCATTGTGTTAAAGGCTCAGACCTGGTAAAGATATGATTTATTGTACTCAAAATGACAACAGTCACCATCATTGTAAAAAGGAGAGAGTTTGGAAATACACTTTGACTTCATTCTTAGTGTCTGGCCAGATTGAAAAACCAGCAATTAAAGTTGATGGTCAGACAAGTATTGACAGGCCAAGTGTTACAATGATTGACATCCAAGTTCTTTTGTGGTTATGAAACAATCTTTCCTTCCTGACAGAAGGAAAAGCAGCAGTTCATTATTTAATAAAAGATGCATGAATCTTTCTACAACGTTGAACCACTGGGTTCAGTTCCTAAAAGCATGGAGAGAGTTAATCAGGTAGAGCATTAATATTTACAGTCCAACGTTATGAAGGGAGAGTTATACTCAACTGGTTCATGCAACAAGAGCAGAAGTACTTGTAAAAACAGACGGAGACATGGATGTAGACAACTGTAGAGACATTCTCAACAAAGCATGACATTTGTTGCAGATGCACAGTGCTGCTAACCTTGACTTGGGACATTGTGAGTCAGTCAAGGGAATAATTTGAAGAGCTCCTCAATCCCAAGACATGCCTTCCTGTGAGGAAGCAGAGTCTTTGAACTTGGAGGGGATCTCTGGGGATGAGGTCAACAGGTGGCTAAGAAGCTGTTGGGTGGCAGGACGCCAGGGATGGATGAGATCCGCTCTGAGTTCCTTGAGCCTCTGGATATTGTGGGGGTGTCTTGGTTGCTTATTCAGGGGTACTGGAGAGGATGGTCAACTATATAGTCGAATCTCGGATTGAAGAGGAGCAGTGTGGTTATCATCCTGGCTGTAAAATTTTGGATGAGCTCTACACCCTCAGCAGGGTCCTGGAGGGGGCATGGGAGCTTGCCCAATCAGTCTATGTGTGGTTTGTGGGTTTGGACTTTCAACTATGTCCCTCAGGGACTCCTGTGGGGGCTTCTCTGGGAGTATGGGGAGCTGGAATCCCTTATAAAAGCCTTTGTGGTGGGACTGGATGGGCTGTCTGGTCCCTCTACATTGGTGTCAGAGTTTGGTCCCCACTGTCAGGTGTAAGTCAAACTCGTTTCCCATGAGGGCTGGACTCCACTGATTCTGTTGGAGAGATCAACAGGTGGATCGGTGCGGCGTCCACAGTGATGCGAACTCTGCATCGGTCTGTCGTGATAAAGAAGGAGCTAAGGTGAGAGGCGAAGCTCTCAATTTACCAGTTAGACCACATTCCTCCCTCACCTATGATCACGAGCTGTGGGTAGTGGCTGAAAGACTGAGATTGCGGATACGAGCGGGCGGAAATGAGTTCCCTCCTCAGTCTTGGGCTCTACCTTAGAGATAGGGTGACAAGCTTGATCATCCAGTAGGGGCTCGGAGTTGAACAGCCATCGGTAGGAGCCAGGTGAGGTGGCTTAGACATCTGGTGAGGATGCCTCCTGGACACCTCCCTGGTGAGGTTTTCCAGGCATGTCCCACTGGGAGGAGACCCCGGGGAAGACCCAGGACACATCGAAAGGACTATGTCTCTTGGCTGGCCTGGGAACGCTTTGGGGTCCTCCCAGATAAGCAAGATGAGCTGGGCGAAGTGTCCAGGGAGAGGGAAGTCTGGGCTAGCTGCTTAGGCTACTGCCCCCATGACCTGATCACAGATAAGCAGAGAAAAATGGATGGATGGATGGATGGATGGATGGATGGATGGATGGATGGATGGATGGATGGATGGATGGATGGATGGAAGCTCTGAAGTAACTGAACTGGAATTCCAGGTGGGCAAAGGTCAAAACAACCATCAAAACAAAACTGTCTGAGCATTATGATAATTTATAGAAAATTTTGATGAACCCCAACTGGAAGGAGAGGCCAGCTTTGTTGTGGTGACATCTATTGCCTTTATTTTGACCATGTCACCTAAAATGAATTCCTCATCCAGCTGTGATATCCCTCCACCAGTCGCTGTCTGCCACACTACAGTTAGCATAAACAACCTCATACAACTGCAGCTGCAATAGTGTCCAAAAGGCAGTGAGTGCACAAGTAGTTTTCTCCTCCTTTGATCAAGTGTTAACCTGTCTTGGACAGTCTCCAGGATTATTCTGTGTTTATAATGTCATCCATGGATGTAGTTGCAGTTGATCCCATAGAAGTTATGTTTTTTTCCACTTACTACATTGTCCCTGAGGTTCACAGCGGCCGGAGTGATTGAGCTGTTGAAGTTTTTATGAGCCTCTGACTTACTGAATGAATTTTGAAGCTCCATCAAGCTGGGAGCGGGGCCTACTCTACCAGCAGCCCCTGCTCTATCTACTGAATGAATGCCTTGCAGGGCAGGAGGCCGTGGCAGGATGCAGGGATTAGAAATACCATGCAGCAGTTCTCTGACCTCCGTCATCCCTTCCTGCTCTGACGGTACCCGTGATAATAGCTCAGCATGTGATTCAGAGCTTGTTTGACCTTCGGCTACAGCTGCCTGACAACAGCCAGGAACATATCCAACTTTAAGATTCTCCTTTTTGCTGCCTGGTGCATCTTTTAAACACAGCTCAGTCAGGGTCATCTCGCCGTTGACCTCTGTGTGGGAACGTGGGTGGTTGTATGGGCCCAGGTGACGCTCTGTGTTTGAGATTTGAGAACTGTTAGCCTCTTGGCTGCTCAACGACTTGCACTCTTGCATGAGACTTTCATCAAACCGGACTTTGCAGTTTTCTCTCTTTTTTCCTTTGTACTTAGAGCTTTTATTCTGAGTTTGCTGTCTGTGTAAAATCTCCTGGGACAGCTCAGTGTGCTGCACTTCTGTGGAGCAAGTTCTGTTTTTTGATTCAGTGTGACCCATTTGATTTGGAAAGGGTGCCTCATTACAGGGAGCTGTGATCTCCTGTGGCCCGTGTCGGCTTATAATAGCTGAAGCAGTGATTTGGTTTGAAGCTGGAGACACAGTAGGACTGCTAGTACTTCTCTCCGCTTTGCTCTCTCGTTTTCTTCCACGTCCTTGTTTTGGTTTAGAGGGAACAAATACAGGATAGGACCTCTCTCTCTGTTGGGAAAATAATTGACATTAGTATTTCATAATATAAGAACTACTGTAAACATGTAAAATGTAGTTTACCAGTGGTACAGAGTGTGCATTAATCCCAGTGAAGCTGCTTATTTTTTCCTTGAAATCATCTATCTTCAAAGGATTTTCAGGCCCTGATCCTTAAAATAATGTAAAATAAAAATAATGCCACATTACTGATAATTATTTCAATTACAAAAAAATCATTTCTTCTTTGTTTATGGTTTTTCAAATACCACCTCCCATGATATAAAAATTGCACTCTGTGATTATGTTTTTTTTTTGTAGGCTCCTAAAAACATTCTTTTGGCTTCTTACCTGTATAATGCATTTGGTAAGAAGTGATCCACAGTGACTTCTCTAGATTTCGAAGCATGTTGCTTGTTCGCTCGGACAATGACAAATCCCAGTTGCACAGTTTGGGGTTTGGCAGTATTGCCTTTGGAGGAGTGGGGTAAAAAACTTGGTTCTCTCCTTTCACAGGCTTCGTGGACTGTTGAAAAGTAGGATACATCTTGGATTCTCTCAATCACATTTTGAAGCGGTATGCTGTATAGTTCAATCACTCACATCCCAAAAACCTTTATCTCCTGGCCACTTAGCAGCGCCCTTCCTGGACTTCACTGGAGTTTTTAAGATCTCATGTCGGTACCCACCACCTGTAAACATACACAAATTACTGAATCAATCTACAAGACATAGTGAGAAAGGTAACAGTAATATGTAAAAATATATGTCCAAGAAAGTGACCCAAAATGACCCCTCATAGATGTAGAAGAAGTTACATAAAATAACCAAAAAGAGAAGCAAAATGTGACACAAGAAACCTCAAGCGATCAGTAAAAAAAAAAAAGATGAATAGACAGCACGGTTAAATAAGTAAATAAATTTGATCCAGAAGAACCAGATTGAATTTAAATCATGTGCATGTTCTTCACATATGAAGCAACAATAAAGTTGACATTGACTTTAATATTAACTTTGAAGAAAGATGAGGATAATGGACAATGAGCAAAACCAAACAGGAATTGTTCCTCTGACCCAAAGCAAAGCCGAACAATCAGAGGAAAAGTGATCATTTAATTTGATCATTTGATTTAATTAATTTCCCTTTAGGAATTATTAAAGTATTTTTGAATCAAACTGAATTATGACAAAACTGGGCTAACAAATCAAATCAAATTCCCAATCACTGAGCTATACAAATACAAAGAAACACAACTGCTGTATCTACGTGAAATCATCTTGCCTTGTAATGATGCAAACTGACCTCGCAGATATGCAGGAATATGTAACTCAACATCCACGTGCTGCATCTATTTTTAGAGGCTGTTTTATGTGATTTTTAAAAAATATATATTTTATTCTGAGTTCAAGCTGGGCCTGCTTGCTTCTTTATCCATCCCATATGTATGTAAAAACGGTCTTTAACATCCATAGAAAAACAATTTTTATACAATCTCCTTTTCCCAAAATGTCTTACCAAAAGTTTTGCTGAGCACAGTTACATCAGGAGCTCTGTGTGGGATAAGGAAGTTAAGGAACGGTTGTGACGCAGCTCTGACTCCTGTTTCTGGGTCATCCGGGGAGAGGAAGGACGGGAACATTGCAAAGCGAGAGATATGGGATGAATATGGATGCTCTTTTAGAGTGCCAATCTTGGTAGTTTTCTCTCTGCAAAATGATGTAAAAAGAAGTTTAGATAGTGAAAGTTAATATGAATATACAGTCAAAGAAAATGACAAGAGCTTTTCAGAGGGAAATAAAAAGAAATCCATATATTTGAATGTGCTTCCAGAAATGCTACTTACGCTAAATTTATGTCGGTTGGTTTTGGTATGCTGACAAAACAGAGAAATTATTGTATTTATTGCACTGAATTCACCATATAGATTTTTCTTTTTCTTTTTTTTTTTTTAGTGGTTCAGTGAACTTTAACAATTTGTAGTTGCTATGTCTATAATAAATTAAAAAGCTACTTACAGTTGGTCGTTAAGACGAACGTTACTTTTCTTTCTCCTACTACTGTTGTAATACTGTTGACTGGCGACAAGCCTGTAAAAGCAAAGAAACAGTATTTCATTTTATTACATCTGTTGTTGTTTCTGAAGCTGTAGAGCATCTCAACACATACTTAGGAATAGTTTCTTCATTTTCCCTGTAAAGGTTTCCTTTCAAATGAGCCGAGGAGCCACGAGTTACTGAAGACTTCAGCTCTGTGTGGCAGCAGGAGACCTCACTCATAATGGATGAAAGTGAAGAGAGGATTCAGCTCTGAGGAGGTTGTAGCATTGAAGAACAAAATGAAAAAAAAAATCTTTGAGGAGCCAAAAAAAACAAAAAAAACAAAAAAAAAACAACAACAACCAAACACTAAAACTACAACTACATCAGCCATTGATTGTTGCATAACACAAAGGTCACAAAACATGCAGTAGCACACACACATACCTGGGTGGAAGTAAAATCAAGTTTAGTCTCTTTAGCTTTTTTTGTTTCAGGCTCTCGTCTTTACCCAGACGTCAGTGTGAAACTGTTGTTGACCAAACAGGACTTCCTCTTCTTCGCTTGTGAGCAGTGAGGTGGGCTTAGATATGTGGGACAGCCACAATGACAGTGTTAAAATAACAATGAGACCTGCGTGGCTGACACCCAATCCACCCACAGCACACACAATCAGATAAGCACTTTTGCAGGCTTAAATTTTCTAAAGATGGACACATCTCCAAACTCTTACATTTCCTTGGAGAAAGATCATGTCAATGGTAGGCATCTATTTTTTAATCGGTGTAATTATGTAATCAAGTGGTGGGGACATTTCAGATTACATTGCTGTTATTGAAGCAGCCCACAATCACTGCTCCAGATTTCTATCATCCAGTCATCAAGTACAGATCTGATAATATTACATGCCACAGTTTAGTGCACTCATACAACTAAACATAAGGTGAAATGAAAATCTAGCTGGCTCTGACCAGGACATACTGACACCAGATACAAGCGGTGTGATCGTCTGGTGCTTGGTTACAGGAGTTATATTTCATTGTCCCATTTCCTAAACGGTATAGAAATAGTGAGACAGATACCACTTATGTACCCTGGTGAAAACAACAATCTTGCTCAAAGACAGTCAAAGAGTAGAAATTCATCTCCACATCACAATCATTAGTGATCTTACGATAACTAATGAAGCGTGTGCTCATTTTGTATAACATCAGTCTCTGTGGTTCAGTATATGCTGATAGAGCTGTCCATGGTGCTGCTACACTGTCATCACTTTTGTACTTGCATTTGACAGAAAGGACAGCAAAAAATATATTAAAAATGAGACACATAACTACACTTCAAAGTGAGAAGTAGCATGAAATGAACACAATGCAATAATTTAACCCAATTATTTTTAAGGCAGTGTTGGTACAGGTTCTTATCTTTACATTTCAGAGGACTTGCTATTGTATTAACTCTTAAATTTTGTTTGATGACATTTTGTATGTAGAAAAGTTAATCTGAGATAAAGCATCCTGGAAACATCAAAGATCTTGCTCTGGAGGCGTGGATTTTACAGCTAACTCAGGCAATTTTTTTATTATCGTTTCAGCATGTTCACGTGGGCCCCATCTAGATTAAAAGTAGGCTACTTGGATTCAGAGTTATGAGCCTCAAGTGAGCAGCCTATGTGGGCCAAACATATGGGCCAATGAGGGATGCAAGTGTACTAAATGGACATGGGCTAAGAAGGGGACAAAATATGTGGATCCCACCTAATTTTACTGTGCTGCACATTAGAAAATTTACCAGTTGGGCTGCACCTAGATCACACTCAGAGTCCACATGAATGAACACTTGTAGGGCCACCACAGAACCTGCAGACTAATCCACATGGGATTAAATCTGTACCCTGCTTTTAGTTTATAGAAGCCCACACATGAATGTTGGCTGGGTATTTGCTTAACTTGAAAATAGTAGTCTTGGCATGATGGTCCATTTTTATTTTCTCAAAGTTTAAAATGATATACTCAAGACTTCATGGGCAAAAAGATGTTGTGGTATGGTAATGTCTTCAGATATTTTACTTGACTTGATTGCTAATATTTTTACTTTGATTCAGATGTGATCACTACTAAATCCTAATTGGTGGAGTGTATTACCTGCCATTTGTGTGGATATGGCAATGAAGTCCTTATTAAGCTGTTACGTGACAACAACTTAATAAGGACTTCACTGAATATTTCAAAAACTACATTGAAATACTACCTTTTGGAGGACTATGAATAGGTCTGTACACCTGGTTAACTCTTCGCTCATCTGAAGTATAAAAACAGCATCACTGACTATAACTACCACAGTCACCTCCTCGGACATGATATGGACTGCTTTCCAAGCAGCAACGCTTGGCTTGTTTGTTCACTCACAAGACCCATATTCTTCACTCTGCTTTTTAATTGGGATTCTCCAGAGACCTTCCCCAAAGTCTCAGCAAAATGCTTAAGTCTGATCAAGCAGCTCAAGTTAAGTCCAGTAACCAATTACGCTGTTCTGCCCCAGCAGATATGCAGCTCTACGGATTAAATTTCTGCTGCTGCATTACAAATGCAACACAGCCTGCAGGGATTTCCCTAACATTAAGTTATTGCAGATCCGAGCTGATGGCTGACCCCCATGCAGGATTTCACACACCAGCAGGAATTCTGCTTGATCTGTAGTCCATCTCTTATAGCTCCCCTCATCCTTCAATAACCTCTGAAACACCAAAAATTCTCAGTGAAAAGGAAAAATATTATATGTCTTTAATTTATTCCTCTTAGATAACAAAGTAGTAAATTATGCTATCTGGTCATCTACGCATCCATCAAGTTCTTAAATCTGCTTCATGTAGTTCAGGATCACATAATCTATTCCAGGTGGCTTCATGTGAGAGGTGGTCTACACCCTCGACGGGTCACTTCTCCATCACAGGGCTGGTCAAAAACCTGTAATATAAAATTAACAACCAGTGTTGATCCCTCAAACCAACCAGCATGACCAAAATAGCATCTCATCCAAACCTCAGGTTTACTGTACCAGTTGTCTTGAGATTTTTTTCAACAAGTTTATTTCATGCAATGTCAGCAAAATGTAGACAGACAAAAAAAAAAGAAGAAAAAACACTGTATAAAATAAAAAACAAAATTTGATTTTGAGGCAACGACTTTGCAGAAAATCTTCATAAATGGCCACAGAAAAGAAAAAACACATTTAGGAAAGCTTTTCCTTGAAGAGTGGTAAACAAAGTTTAAGCAAAAAAAAATCTATAAGAAAAGATTTGGGTGATGGTTAAGAGACATGATTTTGAACGTGTGTGTGAACAACTACAAGCTCTGACGGTTAGGAGACCCAGCTCCCAGCATGCTTTAGTCAGTCCATCCTTTCTTTATTGGTGGTCTGCAAGCTTCTTGAAAGGATGAAGACATCTAAGATGTGCCTTTCATGTGAGCTGACAATGAAAAAAAATGAAAGCAGAACCTGTGAACTTACACTTCAAAGCTCACAGCACTGAAAAATGTTTCATTAATTTCAATTTTCAGAAAAAAAAAAACACATTTCAGAAACACAAAGGTACTGAGAGTGTGTGTGGGTGTCAGTATGAGTGTGTGTGTGTGTGTGTTGCTCCAAGGTAATGCAGGGGTGTCTTTTCTCCTTAGAAAACAATATGAATTAAATCTTTTAAGACAATGAGACATGCATGGCAGGAATGTTTCTCTAGTTTCATAAAGCTGTGGCAAAACATTTTTTCATGTTTTCTTTTTCCTTCTCTCTCCATTCAGTCAGCCTGGGAGCCGAGTGCCCTTGAGTTATTCAGCGCCGTTCAGAAGGCAACATAACAACTGCTTTTCTATCTATCTATCTATCTATCTATCTATCTATCTATCTATCTATCTATCTATCTATCTATCTATCTATCTA
>JAOWBL010004465.1:0-11098 GCA_028564865.1 Zenarchopterus dispar | reverse complement strand
TGCCTTCTACATCTTCAGCTAATTTCTTGCTGGCCATTGCTGATTCCAATATTATTTTCCAGTGAATTAGTAAAGGGTGGGGTTTGGTTTTCCCCAGGCCTACTTCCTGGAAGTTTATCCAGGGATTAAAGTCCAAATACACCACCAAATCCTAAAAATTGTTACACAGCCAAAATCCTTATTTCTTCATGAAATACCTTAGATGTGGTGGATGTTGGCTTGTTTTCCTGATACAGTTAGGATTGTGGAGCAGGACTACAGCAGCCATCTTGATAACGTCATTCCTTCATCCCCTTGACACACCTTGACACAAATGACTGTCATTGACAGAGTTGTTCAGACCTTGACAACCTGATAACGACCATTAATTAGAATCAGGTGTGTTAAAGCTGAGAAACATCTAAAACATGCAGGACACAGGCCCTCGGGGACCAGGATTGCCCACCTCTACCCTAGGGGAGAGCACAGAGCCACTGTGCGCCCCCTAGGGGGCAATGTATGAATGAATGAAAAAATTAATACTTAGATACTGCGAGCATAATCAGAGGCACTGCTTGCCAGACAAATACTTGGGACCCTGAGACAGAAGTCACCCCCGAGAACCGACCAACTTTGAAATTGAGTGGGGACAATGAGGAGAATTTACAATGACAGTAATCGGCCGGTGGAGAACACCTAAAGGGTCTTCGCCGCTACCTCTTGGTGTGTCTTACATAAACAAACCTGATGAGAGTGGGTCTATCATAATGAAGAGAAGTAATCCATCTGGCAGTGAAAAATGAAAAAAAAAAAAAAAACAGGACAAGCCAAAAAAAGCATCAAGATAGTGGTTAGCAGTGCAGATAATAAATAAGCTAATTTAGCTCAGAGTAGCTCAGTGCTGCTAATGTTAGGTATCATAGTAAAGACAAGTGGAATCAACTTGATTACTCAGCTAGCAGGCTGAAAATAAAATAGTTATCTTGGACAAAACTCATTCTACAGCTATCAAACCAAATCTGTGTCCAGTTAAACTTAATTGTCAAACCAAGAATGCTAAGTCATAGAATTCATTGGCAAATATGCATAAAAATGTTCTTATACATCAAAGGGTGGCTCACCAGAAAAGTTTTGGGAACCAGTGTATTAGGATGACTCTTGGACTCCTCCATTAGCAGGTGTTTGGGGTGTGTCAAGCTGGTGGGAGGCCCCAGGACATGCTGGTGAGATTACATCTCTCAACTGATGTCAGAATACCTCAGTATTCCCCAGAAGTGGAAGAGGAAGTGACTGGGAGAAGAAGAGCTGGACCAGGACCTAAACCTAGGTAAGTTAGTTAATGGATCAAACTATTCTCAGGCTTTTTATTTAAAGATTGACCTAATATCTGCCACTAAAAATCTTCAAGAATCTTGATTGGACTATCAATTTCAAAACTATGCATCAATCAAACTGGTGAGCATGGCCTTAATATATTCTTTTGTCTGTATCTTTGTGATGTAATGATCAAAAATGATTTAAACTTGGTGCGACATACTTTAGAAGCAACATGATGTTTGTGAAATTTCATCCATAGGAGGGTTTAAGGAGTGAGAAGCTCAGTCATCCGGGAGGGGCTCAGAGTAGAGCCACTGCTCCTCTGCATTGAGAGCAGCCAGATGAGGTGGTTCGGGCGTCTGGTGAGGATGCCTCCTGGACGCCTCCCTGGTGAGGTTTTCCGGGCACGTCCCACTGGGAGGAGATCCGGACAAGACCCAGGACACATTGGAGAGATTATATCTCTTGGCTGGCCTGGGAACGCCTCAGGATCCCCCCAGATGAGCTGGACAAAGTGACTGGGGAGAAGGAAGACTGGGCCTCCCTGCTTAGGCTACTGCCCCAGCGACCCAACCACAGATAAGCGGAAGAAGATGAATGGATGGATGGAGGGTTTAAAGTCACATTTGATTTCATCGTCAAACTAAGATAAAAATCTGAAATCTGGTTTATTTATAACTCTTTCAGTTGGAAGCAGACTTGAAGCACCAGTTGGCTGACTTTTCCAATTAAATTTACAAATGTGAATGAGCTATGTTCATAAAACTTTATGGGCTTGTTCAAAACAACATGTGGGAAGAATTACACAAATTTAAACTGAATGGTCCCTAAGAGTTGTTGTAATTAGTCAATTTAAGTTATTTTTCATTTTATGAGTTAATAGAAAAATGTCCTCTAGTTGAGACTTACCCTACATCATCTACAGATGGTACTGATGAAAAATTATTTCAAAAATTGTGATTTATCAATTTGAAAGTCACAAACCAATGATGATCAAAGACGTGGGCCTTTAAGGCTGGGCAACAACTTCCAAGATATGAGATCTCGGACAGAACAACACATAAACAACAGATAACACGTAAGCATCAGCAGACAAACTCAGCTCTGAAAGCACGACTTAGGATCAGACAGAGGATATTCAGAGTTTTCTTTGAGTGTTGTGAAGCGTCTGAGCCTTGTTCAGAGATGGATCAAAGCAGTATTAACGCTGAGTTAACACTGCCTCATTCTTCACACACCCACACACCCGCTCTGTGAACATGACAGGACAAGATCTGCAGCACGCCACCACACACACCTTTCAACAGCCACAGTGTTTACACTAACACACAACCAGACAATGGTTGCATGTTACTCATACACAAAGGAGCTGCTGTCAGTCCCCCCACCACTTCAGACTACAGCTGAGCAGTAAAATACTCCAGATTCTCAATGGAGTTTTGAATGCGGCTGTGCATCACATTTAAACACAACTAAGCTGCTGTCAGTCTCCTCACCGCTTCTGTTTAAAGGTAGGTTTTAAAATACATCAAAGTCTGTGTTCACACAGGCCTAGTGGGTAAGAGGGCCCTGGGCGGTTCCTGCGGGGCCAGTCTCAAATGATAAAGAAGTGTGTATGTGTGGGTATGTTGGGTAATAAAGTCTCAGAAAAAAGATGCAAACATTAAATTTGGCCACAAAAAACATGAATTAAAACCAAATTTATTTTCACAATTTCCCAGCACAAAAGTCATCTTAAGGTACTTTACACAAACGTTAGTGGCCCAATTAAATACAATCTAATTATGTTAATATTTTGTACATGAAATTTTAATCTATTTGTAGTCCAAATTATTTTAGTTGAGTCTAGATTCAAAATTCATTCAGCAGATCAAATCTTCACATGGACTCAGTCCCTTTCTCCTGAGACAAGGCAATAAAATGTGTCTGCTGTCTGGGACATCTACCTTGACCGCTCGAAGTCTGAGATGTCAGGAAACAGTCCAGAGCATCATGAAGTCCACAGCCTTGTCACCTGGGCCATTCCTAACTGCAGGCATATCAAAAATAAAGTCACAACACAAACCTTAAACACAGAGACGGTGTTTACATCCTGAATCCAAACTGGGAGCCTGACAACTGAAGCCTCTGGCTTGAAAAGACAAAAAACAACTTCACAAATCTAGAAGATGCATCTAAAATATGTGCCCAGAAAAACAGCCTTATATGCTTGAAACAAAACAAGCATAAAGACATACAAAAGTGAAGCCATGTGAATACAGTGAAATTCATAGACGAAACAAAAAGCAAAACAAACACAGCACTTAATGTAAATATGCTCAGTTACGGATTTATCCTCAGTGATCAGACTCTGTGACCCAGTATTACTTAACACTGGTCCACTGATCGACCCGCCTGATCATCAACTCTGTACTTTGACTCCCTGTCTCTAGATATTGATAACTCACACTGGGGGGAGTGGTTAGGAGATGTCACTGAGGATCAGAGGTGATTAGTGGCAGACAGATGAAGTGGTAGATCAGCACAAACACAACACTCCTCACACATTCCTCACATGCTTCTGACTGACAGTAGACAGGGGTGCACCTCTCCGTGGTTACTTCATCCTCCAGGTATTATTGTCACCTGGTCATACCTGAAAAAGGGGGTTAAGGGCCAATGCATGGGAAGGAAACACACCTTCCTGCTTCACGTTTACATTCCGAACACTCTCTCACACACGTCTTTGTTTTCTGGGGACATTTTTTTTTTTAATCCAGTCACTTGTGGGGACCACCCTTTCTAAAAAGGCCAAGAGATCTGAGAAAGAAAAAAAAAAAAAAAAAAAAAAAAAAAATCAGTAAAATGTAACATCATACAAAGAGCTTATATACACACACCTTTAAATACTCACAATTCTAATCTGATACCATAATATTCTGAATATGCTTTCTGAGGACTTCCAGAAAAATCATTAAACATGTTTCTTGGTTTGCTTATATATATATATATATATATATATATATATATATATATATATAAACAAACTCTTTTCAATTGCTTAGCTGGACATTTTATTCAAACAGCTGCAAATTCAAGTGAAACAACAAAAGTTAAATAAAAATCAGAACACCTTCAAATTGTGCAAAACTTTTTTGAACCAACCTACAGTACCTTACATTGTCTACATTTACCCAGTACGCTTTTTGTAGGATGCAATTCGATTACAAACACAAAATTTCACAATCTGCCAAGTCCGATTCTTGAGAGCATCTGGTTCAGCACTAAGGCACCTCTCGCAATCAGTCTTGCCCGGCACAATGCAAGACTGGATGAACCGAGTCAGTAGTCTCTCCATGGCTTCCACCTCCGTTTGCCGCCATGGTGTTCTTCTAACCTTTCCTGTTACAAGTAAAGAATAGAAATTGATCAAACTAGAGTAAGTACAAATTTGGTCACAGATTTGTAAAGACTTACCTTTAGAAGAAGGTGTAATGGAGTTAAGGCCTGAGGACTCTCCATGCTCTGTTGATTGAGACTTGGTTTGCATCGGTGGTGGTGCATTTTCAGCATCCATGTTGGGGGGAATCGGTCTCCTCTGCTGGTGGATTGTACGCACACCTGAAAATTTGTCATAATTGGGGACCCACGTGGATATGTGGGGCTTCCCATATTTGGAAGTAGTGTGTGTACAGGAGCACCTGCAGTACCAGTGGCAAAAAATGAGGTGGCAATAGTGAGCACATGTCCCACACACATTTTTGGAAAAAAGGTGACTTACGGGCCAAACTTTAAAAATCACATTAGCATACAGTAGGATGCTCCAGCGTTCATTTGACAGCGTTTCTGTTTCGGGGACGCCAGTTTTGTTGTGAAACAAGAGACAAGAGGGAATCCAAATGCGGACCTTGAAGTACAGTTCAATTCTGTTTATTGAATGATGAGGAGATCGAGGATCCAAAACCGTAACGAGCCAAGGAGCCGGGGCGATGATGGAGGCAGTCGATCCACAGTCCGGAATCCGGAAACGGGGACACGAATGACAGGTAGGGCGAGGAAACCAACAGGATCTAGACACAAGAAGACTGAGTTAATAATTCACCAAAACAACGAGCGAGGTAAGGAGCCTGATAATGTTACCAAACGGTGAACAATGATCTGACTTGATGTCCTCAGGTGCAATTTATACTGCAGTGGATTAGGTGATTAGTGGCAGCTGCGTCCTCAGCTGCTGTGCCGGAGCCGCGCCCACAGTAAGATTTAGGTCCCCAGACCGTTTGACATCTGGGGTGCGGATGCGGTGACTATGTAAACACAATTGGTGAAAACCAGAACACACACACGCACACACACACACACACACTTATTCAGCCAGCTATCCTTGTGAGATAATTGCACTAAATGCTTTTGATTTTGTGGAACCTGACCCAAATCCATAAACATAAGAAGAACTGGACAAACCCTCTGGAGTATCAACCACATGTTTTGAAGTAATAACTGACACCACCCAATGACAATTGATGAACCTGCCTCCTGGTCTGGTTCACAATTGATGGATCTGCCCCCTGAGTCCCCTTTGTCGACCCGCAAGCCACCGATTGACAACTTACATGACAAACAATAGAGACACACAGAGGAGTGCAACAGCCACTGTTTCCTAGTAGTCCAGTTAGTCTACTTGTACCACTTTTCCACCAAAGGGGTTCCTGTGCTGGTTGGAGGCTGGTGTCAGACTAGCAACGAACTAGCACCAGAGATCTAATACCAGAATTCTGTTCTTTGCTTTTCCACCATTGGCTATGAGGAACCGACTTAGTAACAAGAAAACTGCAGTGCTAGTCTGGCCCCCAAAACCTTGCTGGGCCAGATGCAAGAACTGCTACATCACAGCCCATGATTATAACCAACCAGAACTATGCAATCGCCACATTTAAACAACCTCTGTGAGTTTAAAACATATACCATAACAGGAAATTCTGGATACATTCTTACTGTTTTAACCATGCAATCAAAAATATGTTTACTATCCAGCAAACATGTGACTGACTATAAAATGACTTACTTTCATTCTGAAACATAAATACCATTGATGTTGATGGCAGAAACTTGAACTAGTCTTGGTCTGGACTCCAAATAAGATTTTTAGGGCCAGGATTAGCATCTATTAGTTGTGTTTCCATTACACTTTTATGCAAAAGAAAAGCAAAATGAAAGCAAAATGGGGTTCAATGTTTCCATTGAACATTGTTTTTCTCTGTATGTACTCTCCTAGTTCTCTCTCCATAATCCTTAATATCTTTAAGACCTCTCTTCAAAACAACAAGGAAGAAAATCTCAACTTTGACAAAAATGGACAAAAACATCTTTTGTATCTGACAAATTATTGCAGTTGTTGCTACACTGAAAAAAATAGTCAGCAGATGATGAAGGCAGCGAATGATATTTAAATGATTATTCAGAGATAAAGCACTTATGTAATGCTGTGATACCTAATGATTAAGTGGTATTATAACACAACTACATCATAATAATGAGGCCAAAAATAGCTGTAAACTAGATTTTGATGACTTTAGATTGGCCTGCTTTGTCACATCCACTGGTGCCAGAGACATGCAAAATTGTTTCCATGAGGTGTTTCCATTACAGGATTTTTCTTTGCAACATTTTGGTTTCGCACAAGTTGCCTGTTGTTGATATTCTGAGGGATTTCACACTTCTTTTACAGTTTTCCTTTTTTCACATTGGTGACATAGCAAAACGTAGGATCCTGGTTCTCCGGTTCTTTCCAGCCAGTGGAAAAGCAAGGTCTTTGTAGAACCTGTTTGGAACTGGCTCTAGCTCTGGTCTATCACCAGCACTGATTTTGAGTTGGTAGAAAGCCCTGTTAGGTTATCACCTCTAGGACCCTAACCCTAAACATGCTGCTTAGCAAAAGGTCCCACTTCCAAAACATGTCTCTTACTTCCAAATACGTGCTCACTTCAAGTTTGTTGTTGTGAGGACACGATTGTCTTAACCACATGGTATGAAGACTTTTGTTCACATAAAAACAGTCAGACCATCAATCAGCCACACGATAATTAACTGCCTCTCTAGCTTGATTGTTATCAGCTACGAGTCACAGTTTAACTGCTCATAAAGTACTACATGTGAAAAAGTTAGTTCCTCTCCTTAAAATCCTGTAATCTGATCATAGTAAGTCTTGGTAGCAGATGCAAGCCCCCTTTACACCACTGAATACCCTGTATTTAACACCCAAATCCAGCATGCTGCCCATCCTTCTTACATTAACTGATGTTGGCTGGCATGTCAAGCTGGCCCTGCCCATAACTCTCCTCTGAGGGTTCATTTAATCGTGGATCAGGACTAATGTAAACAAAACTGGGATGGAGTGGCAGGTCATGAGTGGGATTTGCTGCTAACAAGATGAGGATGTTCGCAAGCTCCTTATCCTCATAGCCTTGGACATCATAAATCAGCTAATTGCAGAACAGTAATCTATAACTAGCTACTAAAATGACATACTGTGACTTTACAAGACACGAAACTCTGGTTGCCAATAAATTGAAGAATCTGAGAAAGAAGTTTTTATGTTCAACAAACACAACAGCAGGAGTGTCAGAGGGAGACTTCTGGCTATATTTGTTCAACATGATTTGGGGGAATCGCTACACAAATCCCATTGTTAATCAGTATGGATCCTCCACCTGCTCCATCTCCTGCTTCACCCAGAACTTTCCATAGCTACCAACATGGCCACCATGCCTAGATTTAACAATCTCAAGGGCATTCCCAAATGCTGTAGATGACAGATGATTGACAGAGCTCAACATTGATCACATCACCAGTTTGGTTTCTTTTTCTTCATGAATCTGTGAAGTGGTGCTGCTTGTGTTAGATCAAAGCAGAGGCTGCAGCTTGGCCTTCAACACCACATTTGAGCAGAAAGCTGCTGTGTTTCTTGCTGCTCAGCTCTTGTTTTCATGTCAGCTGCAGGTCAGCTGTTTTTGTCCTGGATTTGTTCAGTCTGATTGTCCGAGCTCGGACTCCAGGGCGGTCCTGGACTCGCCTCCCTGTAGCGTCAACTGTAACCGGAGTCTAAATGATGACATTATGGTTGGCAGCGGTGGAGCCAGGGCCCTGTTAGTGGAGGAGAAACTGCTTGAGTGTGTAAACTCTGAGGTTTTCTGAAACAACAGGCTTTGGTCTGCTGGGAGCCCCGACTCCGACCGCAGGGAGGTTTTAATGATACTGTCCAGGAGTCCTGCTCAAACCAGCATCCACAGGGGAGGGAGGGGTGAATGGGTGGGATGGTGCGCCGAGTATCTGAAAAAAAGTTGTATTTGTATGTGGGGGCAGCAGCAGGTTGGGAAGGCTCTCAGACTGCAGCGTGATGCGCATCTGCAGTGTTTCTCTGCTCTCACTTGGACCTGGTCACTGACTTTTGAGGGGGAAGCATTTTTAATCAAGAAATAAGAAAAAAAAACTGTTTCAATAGAAAGTCAAAGAAAATATATTTTTAATATTAGTCAAATAAAACCTCAGTTGAACAACAATTAGTTAATACAAATGTAGTGCAACAGAAAAATAATCACGTGAGCAATCCCAACTGTTCTCATTACTCCTGCTGAAGGATTTAAAAGGTAAGAATCAGCCCGATGCTGCTCATCAATGCTATTGATGAACTGATCATCAGTAGGTGTGCAGACCATGGTAAAAACAACTGTTTAATGGTTAGGCTTCAGGTCATTCAGGTGTGTGTTAACACAATGGCAAGAGGAAAAGAGATCAACAATGCTCATAGAAAAGTAATTGTTGCTGATGCCTTAAGTCTGGAAAGGGTTGTAAAACCATTTATAAGTTATTTGAAGTTAAACATTGTACAGTGAAAAAAGATTATTCATCATTCAACAATCAAGACAGGTGTCAAACCAGAACACTCTAGACTGTAGCTCAATAACTGACTTCATCAGACACTCGGGGAAGAGAAGAGAAGAGCTGAGCTGGCAACCGATTACCACAGCATGGTGAATTGGATCAGATGGCAGGGGATGGCAGACAAGACCAAATAGTCCAAAATGTGTTATTGAGAACTTCTGATAAAAGAACCTGTCAGTAAGATTTTCAACTCCCACCTCTGGCAGAACTTAAACTCCCTCCCAGGGAAAGCAAAGGAGGACTGCTCTATTGCTGCCCTCTGTCAACCGAGTTTGCTTGTGCAAAATCGCCAGTGCCTGTTCTGATGGCAGTCCTCGAACCCAGTGGTGGACATCCTGGGTAAGTGAGGCTGTCAAAATAAAGAAGGAGTCCTGTCAAGCTTGTTTTGTTTGTGGGATTTAGCTGATAGATTGTTGAAGGGCTGTATTGTTGACACATCTCTACAACAGCCCCTGGTCATTGGGACAAGTCCCTGTGGACTGGCAGACTGGGGTGGTTGATGTTCCAGTTACATGGGAATCCCAGTCCTCTGCATGCCTGGTAAGGTCTATGCAGAGCTGCCAGAGATGTGAATCTGACTGATAGTTCAACCTCAGATTCAGCAGGAACTATGCAGGATCCATCCTGCCTGTGGATCCCTGGACCAGTCCTATATATTTCACTTGGATCCTGGAGGGACCACGGGAGTTTACCCAACTGGTCCACATGTGTTTTGTGGATGTGTAGAAGACATTTGAGCCCATCTGGGTACCCTCTGGACGATGCTCTTGGAGTACAGGGTACTGGACCCTTTTGTCACAAACCATTCAGTCCCAATAGAGAGTGTGAGATTGTTTCAATTTGTCAGTGGTAAGTTAGGTTCGCTCCAGGTGACAGCTGGACTCTGTGAGGGTTGTCCCTTATCCGTGATTCTGTTCAAAACTTTTATGCAGTGGAGGGGGTCCAGTGTATCTGTATCAGGATTTCCTCTTTGTTTTTTGTGGACGATGTAGTCCTGTTGGTAACATGATGGTGTCATGATCTTCTCTCATTGGAGCAGGTTACAGCCAGTGTGATCAGAATTTCCAAATTTGAGTCCATGGTTCTCAGTTGGAAAAGGGTGAAATGTCCTCTCCAGGTCAACAAGGTGCTGCTTCAGGTGGAGGAGTTAAAATTTCTTGGGGTCTTGTTCATGGGTGAAGGGAGAATGGAGTATCAGTTTGACAGGTGCATCTGTGCAGGGTCTGCAGTAATGTGGACTCTATAATGGTCTGTTGTGGTGAAGAGAAAGTTCCTACCTATGGTCACAAGCTGTGGGTAGTGACCAGAGACTGTAAAAAATAATGAACTAAGCATTCAGTCACATGACCCATTTGTTTCTGAACAGCGGTTTTGAAGCCTCTTTCTCTTTTATGGGTACAGAGCCATATTGCTCAGCCCAGTGATAGGAACACGCTCACCTTATGTCAAACGGTGTTGGCAGACATTTACAACAGAGTATACAGTTTAACATGTTGAGTTGATGGCAAAATCAAATATAACGATCATGTTTATTTGATGCTGGGTTAATACAAACAGGTGGTTGCTTTGCTAAGCACAGTAGCTTGATGATTACAGCTGAAGTGATAACAGCTAGCCATTGTCTGAGCTGACTGTCAGTCATATTATAGATAAATTTAATGTTTTATGTGAATATATAGGCCATGGTACAAAAACATACACACAAACGGGATTTTACATTCTCTTGGTACCTTTTTTTGTCCCATCACTTGTGGGGACCAGCCTTTCTAAAAGTCCCAGAGATCTGAAAAAAAAAATCAGTAAAATATAACACTGTACAAAGCGCTCATACACACCTTCACATACCCGCAATCCTAATCTTTCTGACGGCACCTATTCTGAACAT
>JAOWBL010004463.1:0-11101 GCA_028564865.1 Zenarchopterus dispar | reverse complement strand
ATTTTTGTGCTGAGCTGTGGTAACACACAAATTTCCCCCTTGTGGGATCAATAAAGTCTTATCTTATCTTATCTTATGCCATGGAGTTGGTGTTTCATTTCTGATTGAAAGTATTTATTCTTTTTGCTCCATAGAAAGATTGCTAACCTTCTTCAAAATGTTTATCATGAATGTTATATTTGATTGATGGAGCAGAAAGTATTCAAATGTCCACCTGTAATTTACTTGGCATGAAACCTCAGTGACTGGAAAATTATCCTGCGACTGTCACTTTTAGGCTTTGCTGGACCTGCACTGATACCAGAACAAAAATTCTGGTATCCTCCAGTCATCCACAGTCCAGGAGATGACATTTCCATCCGTTATTCCGCAATCAGTGTGAATTTTTGTTTTTATATACTGTGAGAGCTCATACTTTCACGGAGAATGTGAACAGATCAGATGATCTCTTTAACCAGAAGTGTTTAATCTTCACTTCCATGTCCCACCTCAACTGACAGGATACAAAAGAAACACAGAAAAAAAAAACCCACTCTGTATATTTTATTTGAGTGAACAGTAATACAAAGCCAAATCATTGTGTGAAAGAAAAACAAAACAGAAAACTTCCGCTGTTGACATTCATCAAGTAAATGAGCAAGAAGAACAAGGAGAGCGATAATACAAGCCGAGCAGATGCCACACAGCGTCCATCTCTTCTCTCAAAATATTTTAACATCAGATGGAGGGAAAAGTTTAATGAAAATAAAAGACAAATTTAGGCACCGCAGGAAATTGAACCTGTGAATTAAGGAAGGCATGTTTTAATATTGGTCACTGTGAGTCAGGAAATGAAATCCAGATGTGGGGAAGATGAACCAGGTGTGTAAACTTGTGTCATTCCAACAGTGCAAATGAAACCTAATTAGATAAAACCGTGGGAATAAAAGCAGCAGCTGGGCTGTACTGATTCATTCAGGCAGATAAACATCTCTGAGGTTAAATCAGATTACAAAATAAAAGTTGTCTCAAACATGTCTTTTTTTTTTTTGTCCATAAAAAAAGAAAAAATTACAACACAATCATAAAACCTTTGGACGTTTCAAAGGCTGGACAGTTTCAACTCTGCTTTCATGTGACAGTAGAGAGTACAAACGAGTACATTTTTAATTGACAAATGACTTATAAACATCAGTTAGTCACATTATTTAAGGATCAATTCATTCCAACAACAGCAAATAGAAACAGAAGTAAATATTGGCTAAGATGACTTTAAATAAGGTCTTTTCATAAATAGAAACATGACAGAAGCCTTTTCATTTTCCGTCTGGTATAAAAACAGCATTTACATTCACAACATTGTGCAAAAAAGCTAAAAACAAAAACATCCCAACTCACAATTTTAACTTTTGTACATTTGAATAAGCACGTAATTCTGAATTCAGCCGACTGAGATGAAAATGTTTGTTTCAAAATTAACATATTATACTGTGAAAACTTAAATGTTTTATATGTCAATTAATAATGAAAAATGGTGTGAAAAGAAAAAAAACCCATCAAATATAAATGTTTACTCTCATACAGCAGACATGATGCCTGGTGTTACTAGAATTAAAATATCTAAATATGTCAATTTTTTGATTAATAGATTTTTAATTGAGACCAGAAATCTGAAGGAAATACACATTTGAGTGTCAAAGAACCCAAAGATGAAACTACTCATTTTTGTCTGATCAGCAAACTAGTAAAAAAAGAGAAGCTTGGAGGAGAAAAAAAAAAACGAAGAAAACACTGGATTTTTAGGTTTGGATTTTCTTCTTGATAAACAAAAGAAATTGATAATTTTTAAAAAATCAATTGATCAGTTTCAAAATTAGAGATAGATGCTGTTTTCGTTCATTTTTTTCCCCTCTGCGTTGATTCTCACATGTATCCATGGCAACCACAACATCCAGACACAGCTGACAACTGGATCTCTACATCTGAATCCTGAACCTGCTGCTGCAGGTGCGTTCACACTAGAGCGGCTCTGATTCCAGTACCAGGCACCTGTTGGTCATTAATAAACTGCTAAACAAACCATGAGCATACGTAGAGTTTTATGCTGGAGTTTTGACTTGAAAAGTACCACTTCAGAAAGTTCAACATTTTAAAATGCAGATTCAGCCTGTATCAAAATAAAAGCGGTTCTTCGTTGGCCTACGTCCACACACCCCTCTCAGCTTCACACTGGTTTCTTTCCCGATAGCAGCTCGTCATCAGCTGGTAAAACTACACAAAACTAACCAGAATACCGCAACACATCAGTTTACAAGAAGGCAGCAGTTTGCCACAATTCAGTCTTTGAGAACAGTTTTTAAATAAATGCTTACACGGCTCAGTAAAGTTTCGTTTCAGAGATCCGAGGCTCAACTGAAATGTGATGACACTGATAAAAACGCCACAACTGCCACAGCAGTTTGAGGACAGTAAAACTGACAACTTGGTTGGAAATGCTGGTGCAGCACAATGATCACTGATGCAAAAAAAATAAAAATAAGGCCGTAACACTCTGAAGAGTCCACAAATCTGTTAAAACACCTTCTCCAACAAAGTCAAAACTAAAATTGACCTTTAAAGCCAACAAGACTATTTGTTATCGGAAGTTTCAGGTTAAGGTTGCTCAAAGTGTCCCGCGATGAAACGAGCTGAATCAGCTGCTCAGTTTAAAAACAAACCAAATCTAGTTGCAAACTTGCAATCAACTAATATCTCATTAAAACACACGTTACGCTGTCTAAGAGACTTAAAAGCTTTTGAAGCAGATTAGGCTGGAAGATATTTTCCTCATTTCATGGATTCTTTTCACTAAAAGCCAGAGGAAGCAGGTTAATTAAAGGTAGGGTATGCAGTTTTTAGATAACATTGCAAACAAAACTTCAGGGGCACAGCAGGTTAAAAATAAAGCTTAAAAGAAAAAAAATATTTAAAAAAAAAAAAAAAAAAAAAAGCATCCCATCCCCATTGCAGAGTTAGGTCTGTATAAAGACTTTTTTTTTTTTAAGTGTACTCACACCATGGGCAGCTTAATGAAATTGACAAAAAGT
This sequence comes from Zenarchopterus dispar, assembly GCA_028564865.1. NCBI lineage: Eukaryota > Metazoa > Chordata > Actinopteri > Beloniformes > Zenarchopteridae > Zenarchopterus > Zenarchopterus dispar. Next base: position 8,036 of record JAOWBL010004463.1, on the reverse strand, counting down.
TTTGGGTTGGAAATTACATAAAATTCCCTTTAGGCCATAACTTGCACTAAAGTTTGTGAATGAATAAAAATAAAAAAGGAAGAGGTGTATAAATGGGAATGAAAACAGTGGGCAGACCAGGAAAAGCGGATGTGTAGGTTCTGAGCAATAGACTTTGCTATTCACCTAAATAAAAAAAAATATGCAAGCATAACCAAACATTAATAAAAATTCACCTCCAGATTTCAAGCTGCATTAAAAATGATATTAAAACTTAAAAAAAACAAACAAAAAAACTGACAAAAAAAAACAAAACACATTTACGGTATTTACCGGACTATAGAGCGCGTCGGAATATAAGCCGCACCCACCAAACTTTAAAAGAAGAAAATATTTTTACATATATTAGCCGCACCGGACTATAAGCCGCAGATATATACGTTGTGAAATGAGATATTTACACAAAGATTTTGTAAATGTTTATTAACATAACTTGTACGGTTCCTGTAACACGACAATAAAACGGCTATTTGAACAAAACTGAAAAGTCATTAATGTTTTTATTCATTCTCATCCTGTGCACTGAAACCACTAGTCATCTTCTTCAGTGTCGGAGTTGTTGTCTCCAACGTCTCACCACTGATTCATTAACGGCAGGCTTATGGGCAGCAGCTCTATTTCCTTCCTGCCAGATCGACTGCTTTCAACTTAAAAAGCTGCATCATGCTTTTCTTCGTGTACTTTCCATGATAAAGATGTGAAAAATATTTTACTTTCATGCATGTCGTCCTGCGTTTTGCGTTGAGTGCGCCAAAAACTAGCATCTTCTTCTTTAGATTGACCTCTTGCGTCTGTCTCGTTTTTGCACCTCCTGCGCCCTCTGGTGGCCGTTAGCGAAGAAAACTCTATAGATAAGCCGCATGGCTGTATAAGCCGCAGGGTTCAAAGCGTGGGGAAAAAGTAGCGGCTTATAGTCCAGTAAATACGGTATAGGTAGGTTGTGGAAGCTGCAGTCTTTCCAGGAATTGCTTTCCTATGTTTACAGTGGTTTCCTTTTTCAGACTTTTACAATAAATTTAAAATAGAAATGAGTTAAAAATGACATTTGGTCTGGTTTGCACATGCTGAGTTCAGAGAATACAAGTCACAGCTCGTCTTCAAGTGATCTAATTCAACAGCAGCAGCTTTTTTTTTCTTAACAGAATAGCTGCAGAGAAACATCTGCTCGAAACGCCGTTTGGCACAAAGAAGAGCGTGACAGAAGAAGTAGCATCGTACCATATGTACATGTGCTTTACATAAAATACACCCACATCTACGCGCGAGTGGGTCTGTACAGACATTTACATCAGTCAGCCTGCTGGACCGTTGTCCCACGCGTCAATGGAGGCAGCAGCCACCGCTTGCCACATCCTAGTGACCAGAGCAGAGGGACTAACCCAACAAAAATCAACCGATTCCTGTCAGATTACCGATTTTTTTTTTTTAAATTGAATACAAGCATAAATATTTGAATTCAAAAAGATCAAGTGTGTGTCTTTTGTCCTCATTAGAGGCTTTGGCTCAGAACTGTGATGTTTTAAATTTGTAAGGCTTTTACGATCATTTGTGTTGCTTCTTTTGAAATGTTTTTTTTCCCATCATTGACGACAATAAAAACAATAGAATAAATAGATATATACAGATGTTCACGTGCTGTGGTAAAACTGACCCATTTGAAATTACCTGTTTTTTTGTTTGTTTATGGCGTCTCACAGCCTGCTGAGCCTGAAGAACCGTCCACAGCAAGAAGAAGAAAAAAAACAACAAAACACTGATGATTAAAAGACAAAGAGCTTCCATCGAATCACTTTCAGCCAATAAAACACGACGTCTTCTCTTGTGTGGCTCTGAGAGATGAGATATTATTGTTATTCACATTATCCATGCTGAAAGTAATTTAATGTTGTGTTTATGGATTCTGGAAATTGGTTGTGTAGGTGGGAACAACTTTGCCTGAACAGGCGACCAGTTGTTCAATTAATATTGTACTTGATCTCAAATTACACTCACAAAAAAGGGCTAAATGTTCCAGCGGCACCGTGCCGAGTGGTTACAGAGGCGGGCTTGGGTGTGGAGGACCCAGGTTCAAACACCGGGTTGTAACAGAGTGGACAACTTTCAGTGTGTTTCGTGAGATATGTACTGACAAAGACGATTCTATTCTGTTATCAAATTGACTTCTGCTCGTACAGAAGTGTGGATAAAACCTTTCCTCTTGCCGTGGATGGCCCCTAACTTACTTCACAGTTACGTCCTCTCTTTTTTACTTCTATTATTATGTAAAAAAAAAAAAAAAAAAAAAAAAAAAAAAGAACAGATATTTTACTAAGAAATGCTCAAGATGCCTGCGGGAATCCTGAGCACAGAGTAAAAAATCTGTTCATCTTTTTCAAAAACTCCACTGGCCTTTCCTGCTGCGTTCTTTCTTCTGCTACGCGCCCACGTTTAGCTGCCTGAGGAGTGTCAAAGGTGGCCGAAGGCGGGAGCTCAAACGCAACAGTCATAAAAACGTCGTAAAAGAAAAAACTGTGACAATAAATAAAATTCTACAAAAGAAGATCTGAATCTGGCCAGGTGATCTGTATGATGCCGTGTCATTCTCGTGGATCTGAGGGGAGTGTGAGTGTCATGGTAACAAACGATCCTGCTGCACTCACGCTCCTCTCATCTCTGATTCAGTCTCACAGACCAGTGAAGTCCCGCGCTCGGCTCCCATTAGAACGGGAGCTTCTTCAGCTGCTCGAAGGTGATGAAGAACTGAGGAGAATGTTGAGAAAAAACCTTTGATTTGAAGCTGCTGAGTAGTCTGACATAAAACTACAATTCAGACATTTCACTTGCTCATCAAACATGGAGGGAAGCTGAGGTCACTCGTGCTGTAATTGTTGAAGGTAGCATCAGTTATATACACGCATTTAAGCTAATTACTGCAGATTTTTATGTTTCTGAGATGAACATTTGGATGGACCAATCGGATGGACCGATGTCACGAATGCAACAGAACCATTTTTTCCTCAGAAAACAAGCTTGTATGTTTTTAAAGGATACAATGATGTTCCAAGGTCCCAGTCGCAGCCAGTTGGGCCAAAACCCCTTATAGAGAGCGAAGAAGCCCTCGTTCTTCCATGTCTTCATCAGTCCATCCAGAGTTCCTTTGTACATGGGGCCTCCAGACAAAACCCGCTGGTTCATCATCCGCGTCCTGACCACGTCGACGGGGTTGGAGGCCAGCGCGCCCGCCAGGCCACACGTAAAACTTGAGCTGCGTACAAATAAACGCCATGGTCGGTACCAACGAGCAAATGCTGCTCTTTGTTTTAAGGATAGGAACCAGACTTACATGAAATGAGCCAAAATGGTGTCTCCCATAAGACCGGAGCGAAGGAGGTGCTTCTTGGTGATGTCATAGACGGGAAGTTCGACCCCTACTACAATGGCTGCTCGCTGTGCTGTTGGGATGACACCCTGAAGAAGAAGAGGATGAAGGTAACAAGTCTGACTTTTAGTTATGTGACACTGAATTGCTCTCCATGTTTCATCCTTTGTGTTTTTCTTGTGATGGAGTGGTGACCCCACCCTTCAGTGTCTGGCTGAGGCTGCAGCCCTCCATCATTCTCAACTCAAAGAACTGATTATAGGAAATGGATTATTATATTTGTACACAGAACCCTTTAAGTAAACATAATGAACACAGACGCTTTCAGGGAGCTAGTCAGAACTTTCTGGACTCACTCTCCACAGCCCTCTGGTGCCCTCCGTCTGGTAGATGTTGATGAAGTTGGACAACATGCTTCCCTGCAGCAGGCTGCCCTGTGCCTGCATTCTGATCTGGAACAAACAAAGACATACAAACATGACACATTCTGCCCTAAAGCCACTGGACTGTGAATAGTTGGCCAGTTTAAGCATTAAAACTACTATTCATGGCAAGTAGTCAAACAGGACAAAAATAATAAAATAAAAGAATAAAAAACAGTCTGCATACAAAATGAAAATTCTTTGCAAAATTGTGTATTCCTGTCCAGTCATTGTGACCTGGCACAAAAATTCCTATCTATGAGTCTGAGCTCAGCATTAGCAGTCACCTTGAGGACATCCGTGGGGTTGGCTAGAGAGGAGGACAGCACTCCAGACACAACTCCACAGAAGACATTGATGACCATGGTCTCATCTGTCAAGGAAAAAAAAAGGAGACAAAAAGCATTAATACACAAAATACACAAAAGCATCCGACAGCACACAGAAACAAAGATTAGCCAAGAGTTTAACATGTGAAGCTCTAAAGCAAGATCTTTGCAAAAAGAAACTGTGTTGTTTATTTTTGTCAGACTGGTTGATCTTGTTTGGGACAAAACATTTTTGCAATTATTTGTCATAAAGACTGTTAATCTACAGCTAAGCTAAATTAAAAAAAACATCTCTTTTTAGCACTCAAAATCCAGATAAGTAAAAAGAGCTATAAAATGCTTGTACAGTTATAAACAGCTGATGGACTAACTAGTGGATGCAGATTATATCATATTCACTGTTTATATGAAAGTGTGTATGTGATTAAAATGTGTCTTAAATCTCACGTAGGATATAATGCTTTTTATTTATTTAATATTAAACAAAAGAAGACTAACTGGAAATAAAAGCTCCAATCAGAGCCAGAGATGGAGATGTTAACTCCGCCCCTTCATGTGAAGAAATTGCGTATGCACACCTTGTTTTTAGTCTATGGTGCCGGACTACCACTATTGAATAATAATGTATTAATTAATTTATACTAAAATCTTGGTCTCATGGAGACACAAGTCTCATTTTCTAAAGAGAACCATCTTACATTACTATCAATAAATAATAAAAAATTAAATATGTAATTAACTATTATTTAATATACTATAACTATATACTATAACTATAATTAATTAGCCATTATTATAATAATTATTCACTGCACGGGCCTGTAGTTAGGATAGAGGATTAGGGTAGGAATTGTGAAATTATTATTGTGACATAATAATTAACAATTTATTTTGTGAAAAAAAATTGTGCCACAGAATCGCAATCTTAATTTTTAGCAAAAAGAAGAAAAGAAAAGAAAAAAATTGTGACTCATTTTTTCCAGAATCGTGAAGCCATAACTTTAGCTTTGTAATAAACTTTGTACTCAGATCTTCTAGTCTTAAACTACCAAACAGATCTCTCTCTCTCTTTTTTTAAATAAAAGTATGCTCTGACCCAAACAAGACACAACTTTGTGTTTACATTTAGAATTTGGCAGAACTATGATCTCTGAGCATAAGCTTCAACAAAAAGAGCCAAAAGATTTTTTTTTTAAAGAAGAAAAAAAACAAAAAACAATTTACAGACAGTGATTAAGCAATTTTATTTATTAAATTCACAAATAGACTTTTGGAATAATTTTAATTTTTTTTTTTTAAATATAAATGATCACATCAGCAGTGACCCACATGGAATGCCATGTGGGTGGAGTTAGGGCTTTTAAAGGACTTTTCAACAGTCAAAAACTCCACCCACCTGGCAGATCAGAAGCAGATCAAAAATTAACATTAAGAGTTATTTGAAACTATTGCAGATTTACTGAACATCGTCTCTAAATAAGTAGCAACCACTGCAAGCGATTAAACTCAGCAGAGTTTGTCAGTGTTAGCGAGTGGTGGATCTCATTAGTGGTAACCAAGAACGGTGTCTAAAATGGAGTAAAAAGAAGGAGAAGGAGACATTGAGTTTAGAACAATAGTTACAGAAATCCTTGATCAATCTGACCAACAGTTAGTGTGGCGGTCCTCGCGCCGCTCATTTTATCTGCAGGGGAACGGGCGTTCGATCCCACCACAACCACAGGGCAAACCCAAGCCTGCATCAAAACAAGCATTCAAAACACAGTGGCACAATCGAGGGACAAAGCATGCAGACTGGAGAGGCAAACAATTAACAGGAACTTAAAAAAGAACAAAAAAAACAACTACACTGTATTTGGAAGACACAATAAAAGATGAAAAATAAAAATGTCAAAAATGCACACAGAATACGAGTCATTTACCCCGATTCATTGGTGCTGATGCATTGAAAGATGAATATTTGTTCCTTTTAAATGGGTCTGTCAATATTTTGTATCACATAATTCGATTCTTGGGGTCACAATGGGATTACAGAAACAGAAAGTAAAAGAATTCATTTCTATTTGAACGCTGGCTCTAGATTGACGCTTTAGTCAGAAAAAAGCTTAAAAGCCTATAGAATAGTAATAGTGAAAAATACAGAAATATTTTTCCTGTGATCATTTCCTTTATCCATCTGGAGTGATTACTAAATCAAAAATTCTTACACCACTTAACTTAGATGTCACAGAAAATATTTAATTTAGTGTCCCTTCAATTTAGTCCCTTTAGTGTCCCTTTAATTTAGTGTCCCTTCAGATTTGCAGGGTTCTATCTCATCCAAGACCCAGATAAAAGCAGAAATATCCAGCCTTCTCATCTTTTATCTCTATCCAACTGTTCGTCATATTGCACTGACTGTACCTCTGAGCTCAAAGATGGAACACCAATTTCAAAAGTAAGTGGTTTTATTGGGGCCTGGAGCACTTTATTTTCCTGTCAGGATTCTCTTTTTTGTGTGTTAATCTTGTGTGTTTGCATCCGTTTTTTTTTTTTTTGTTTTTGTTTTTTTAAATCACAGCTGCATAGATTAATTGTGTCCAGGTGCAAAGGACTGGATGTCCATGCTGGGTGTTTGGAAGTCGTCTCTGCAACACGTTCCAGAGCTATACTTAATTTTTCTTTGCTAAAATGACTGCAGACGGAAACAAAGCAGTTGACCCTTTAATACTGCTGGCTCTTCACATGAGTTTAGTTAGTAAAAGCCTTGAAAGTGCACCCCCACGTCAATAATGCTGTAAGTGTTCGGTGGCAGGGACAAAACGACAATAACTTTATTTACAACCGGCACTGTAGTGAGACACAATGAAGAGACAGCCTAAGGATGGATAAAATGTTGTTGGCAGATAAGGAAGCAATCGGTCAATAGGGAAATGTCACATAATAAAGCAGATAGAGTGGGAGCCGAGGAAAAGTGGCCATAAATTTCCTGAGAGCTTCAAAAACAGGCTGGCGCCAGCCATTTACTGATAAATGCAGCACAAACCCATTTGGCTGCCAACTGAAGTGACTTTATGTCCACACTGAGCACGAAGCCACCACCTGAAGCCCCTTCATCTCTTCTGACACATTAATAAAAGGCTACGCTTGCACTAATTTCATCTGAAATAGTTTTTTTAGCACTGAATGATTCAATGTCTGCTGATTCTTGAGATCCGAAAAATGCTAAATCTATTTAATAATATGAATATGTCTGCGTGTCCTGTTCATGAAATATAAAATTCATACTCTCTCTGCTGTGCTCTCTCAAGAGTAAAGCAAAGCAAGACTTTCAGCGTACTAAGAAATGTTTTTATTGATTGTGCCTGAACCATGACGGCCACTAAGTTTGATGTACTTTAGGCTGACTTTTCTTTTTCAGAAACACATTTATCATCTGTAACGTTTAAGGTGGCAGCAATAAAACCGATCATTTTTATCAATAAAAGCTGGCAGCTCGCTGTCAGAGCCATGGTGTGCTGCTGACTCACAAGGTCCAATCAAACTTACAAACTATTCCAATTATCTTAAAAGTTGTGATTATCGTGAACTGTGCTCCAAAGCCTGCGGGATAGACCGTAACACCGTCACAGATGGTGTATCCAGGGAGGTGGTAGTAGTTACTGGATGTAACTGCAGTTCTGTGTTCACTGGTGCTTTCAGAGCGCTGAAAATAAACATGCTACAGGCATGATTAAAATCAACTTGTTCTAGCATTAAATAAAGAAATAAACAGACACTGTTTAACTACACAGCCACTGCTGTAAAATCCTAATAACTCTTTTTTTTTTTTTTTTTTTTAATCATCATCATCAGAGGGTGAATATTCCTCTTCAGAATCTGAGCCAGCAGTAGCTGGCTTTTTTTTTT
>JAOWBL010004461.1:0-11103 GCA_028564865.1 Zenarchopterus dispar | reverse complement strand
AGCAAATAGAGAACATGGCCAAGAGTTGCTCCTCTTGTCAAAAGATTCGCAACAACCCACCTTCAGCCCCACTTCATTCATGGGACTTTCCACTGGACCCATGGTACCGCATACACGTAGACTTTGCTGGTCCTTTTGAAGACCGTATGTTCCTGGTTGCTGTTGATGCGCACACAAAATGGCCGGAAGTAGCTATTATGAAATCCACTACATCGGAAAAGACTGTTGAGGAGCTTGGAGAAATGTTTAGTCGTTTTGGTGCTCCTGTCCAGCTCGTTTCAGATAACGGGTCTCAATTTGTGTCAAAAGAAATGTCTGATTTCTTGCAAGCCAATGGAGTTCAGCACATCAAGTCAGCCCCTGCAACAAACGGGTTAGCAGAGAGGTTTGTGTTGACTCTCAAACAGGCTTTGAAAGCATCTCATGGACAAGGCACTCTGCACCAGAGACTCTATGAGTTTCTTCTGAACTATCGGATTTCACCACACTCAACTACAAAGGCATCTCCAGCAAGTCTAATGTACAACAGAGAACTGCGTACTAGCTTGGACCTTCTTAAACCACCAGCAGTAAAAGACATTGTTCAGGCAGACCAAAGAAAACAAATAAAGTACAGAGACATTCATGCAAAGGATCAAGTTTTTGCATCTGGAGATCCAGTGCTGGCCAGAAACTACCAGGGCAAGGTAAAGTGGATTCCTGCCACAGTTATTGCCCAAACTGGCCCTGTCTCTTACACAGTACAAACCGCTGATGGTGTCTGGCGCCGCCACGTGGACCAACTCTTAAAGACACCACTGCTGAAATGTCTGTTGATTTTGACAAAACTGCAAATGTGTTTGTACCTGAACCATGTTATTCACCTGTAGAAATGTCAAAACCAGTCAGTTCTACTATTGATGTTTCTAGGGCAGATAAGGCAGAAAAACAGGGCGTAACATCTGTTCCAGAACCTAGTCCAACTACTGATAAGGTTGATGTGTCTGTAGAACGTCGCTATCCTACACGTGAAAGGCGACCACCAACTATAGTTTGAATAGTAACCAAAGTGTTTGCTTGTTAGCTATGTTCATTCGTGTCACACACACACACACACACACAGACACACACACACACACGCACACAAAAAAAGGGTAAAAATGTGAAATGTGTTATTTTTTAAATGATACTGAAATAGTGGTGATGTAGATTTTTTTTAATGCATCTACTAACTTTATTTTTGGCTATTCTACTAATAGTTGTTTTGAGATAAATGGGGACAATGTTGTTTTGAACCCCGGGTACAACTTATGTAAGGGTGGAGGAGATGTTATGTATTTTGTCCTTCTATGTTTACCGTAGCTAAGCACTACGTGACTACATGCACGATGATTGATGTGCTGTACGCTAAAGTAACAGAAGTGTCGTTCCTGGATTCCGTCTCTTCAACGTGTTTACCTGAAACAACGGTAGAAGATATAACACTTATGACCTATTTCCTTGTTAGATTACAGATGATATTTTGGTGGAAGGGGTTGCTGTAAACATGGCATATGGTTCATCCAGCTGCAGCCGCCTTCGCTCTGGGCCAACCTAGCATCGGAAGTCAGTTGACCGCTCCGTCCACCAAACACTCCACAGACAAAGACAGTGACACACACCCCACATTAAAAAAAAAAAAAAACACTCCACAGACAGCAGCCGCCTTTGTATCAAGTCCAGTCACTTTGTTTGTACAATTAACATCACAACAAGCCACAATTGCTCTTTGTAAGCTCTTAATTCACAGCTCAGATGCTAAGTTTACCAAAAAGTGCTAAGTTGCCAAAGCTATGACAGCTAGTCACTGACTTGCAGCCTGTGGCATTAAGGTGCACGAAAAGAAACCCCTAGTGGTTGTTGTAATATTTTCTACATATTTTCTTCTTACTTTAAGCAGCAGGTTAAACTCAGGCTGTAAAAACCAGTGATCTCTATTACTGGATTGGACGTCACGTGACTTTTGACTTGTCAACAGTACCACCATTTTGAAAACGGCTACTTTCATCCACAAGCATGGCGGCTAGCAGCAACAGCCAAGGGAATTATCGTTCTAAAGGCATCCAGTGTTTTGCTTTTGGCTGCTACAACCATGCTAATGAACATTTCAGACAGCAGGGCATCTCCTTTCACAAGTAAGTAGTAATTTTCATGTTTAGATGATATGTAGAAATACTAATAGTATATATGTACAGAAGCGGATTTGTTTTTCGCATGCATGCATATAAAACAAAACGATCGACGAGATACTTCGGGGCTAGCCTGATCAGCCTTTCCATCTCATCACTGTCTCCAGATTAAGTGAATTTCAATGTCAGAGATTTATGAAATAGTGATTTGCTTGCAGTCTACTACTTACATTACTTTGTTCATGAGAATTTACATTGTTTCTTCGTGGATTCAATGCACAGTGAATCACACAACACATACACCGTACTGGTCTAGTAGTGCTGTTGGATAAAACTATTATATTCAGTTATTTAATTGTTTTGCTGATGTGATCAGTAATATAGTTAATAATATTAGCCCACTGTTTATGTGCTGTATGCCTGTCACTCTGTGTGAATGTTATAAACCGTGGAATGTATGAAGAAAGCTTTGTGTCTGTTATGGAAATTCAGTCTTGTTTCTTTTTGTTTATGCACACTCAGTTCTCTGTCCTTGGGTTGGTGTCTGGGAATATTATTATTCTTGTCTGGAAATAACATTATTTTGACACCTGTTATTTTTACATAGCAAAATTGTTATGTTTATTCACACACACCATCAAGGTTAACCCAATAGCTTGAAAACTCTGTGTTCTGTATTACTTTGTCAGTTCTGCACTGAACCTTCGGATGTATGTTTTGACCCTATTGCATGCAATTGTCATTTTAAATCTGCTAAACTATTTCTTAAGTCTTTATTTTTACCAAGCAATGACTCTTAGTCAAGCCCAGATAGTCACCTTAGTGGTTAAGACCTATGGTACAAGAGGTATCGATAACGTTTTTGTTCCCACAACAGTGTCCTCATGACAAGTATTTTTTAATATTTTTTTAATCTCATTTACACTTACAGATTTCCTGACAAAAATAAGCAGTCTGATCTGTATCATCAATGGGTCGGATGAGCACATGCATGCAACAGGTGTCGCTGTAGATAACCACTAGTTTGACTTGCTTAAACCACTCATCCGGACATACTTCAACTTACACATGCACCATGTGTGTAGTCTCCATAACACGAAGCTTCAGGGTGCCAAAAAATGACAAAAGTTGACAAAACTAGTTCTCTTTAGTAGCCAGTAAAATGAGTACAATATTCTGATGCAAAATTTTGTGTGTCATGTATGGTACAGCATTAACATAACTGTGTCAGATATTTATTTTTATGTACTTTTACTGTTTTGTCAGAGCATTGAGAAAGATGGGCATTGTTAATAAGGTTGTTATGAAAGTTATGTGTTTTTTTGTCAATAATAAATTAATAATTTTTATTTAAACCTCATTAACTTTATACCATAGCAATAGAGCACCTGGTCCAGATAATTTGTATCCAACAACACTTTAAAAATTAGCTCAAGAGTTATTTGAACCTATAAGTATTATTTTCAGTCAGTCTATAAAATATGGAAAAGTAACAGTAGATTGGAAATTAGCTAATGTCACTCCAATTTTTAAAAAGGGTGATAGATATAAAGTATGGAATCCTTATAAGAAAAAACAAACAAAAAAAACCAGATATATGTAAGAAAGTGTTCAGTGTAGAGCAACTAAACTTATAGAAAATGTATGACATTTCTCATATGAAGGTAAATTGAAACATTTAGGCCTTACATCATTGAAAATTAGAATAAGGGGTGACTTGATACAGGTGTTTAGGATAGTATGCAGTCAAAATTGATGATTTAGATGTAAATAGGTTTTTCACTCTCAGAGGAGGGACTTAGCACTTAGAGCACTAAATAAACAGATCTACGTTATATATTAGAAAGAATAGTTTCACACAGAGAGTAGTTGATCATTGGAATAAGTTACCAGATAGTATTGTTAAGGCAGAATCATTGAGTAGTTTCAAAACATGTTAGATGAATATATATCTAATAGCAATAAAGGTAAACTATATGAATGGCACATCTTAGTAAATTACAAATCAGACTGCAACAGCTAAATTCCTAAAAGGAATTAACAATCCAAGGACTGGATCATTGAATACCCCCTACAGAATAAAAATTGTTCAATAGCTACTGCAGATTGAATTGAATGTAAACTTAAGTCTATGCGCCTATGATGTTGATGGTTAATCAGCAGCTGTATGAATGTCATTCTGCGTTTATCACAGTAAAAAGAGATATTATACCACATAGTGCTTCAGTAATGCAAAGTTGAATCAGGTGGACTATTTATCTATCACGAATGAGTTAAAATACGCGCTTATTTGAGGCCTACACTATTGACAGCTATTCGTTTACATGTGAACTAGCACTCTTCAAAATGGCGCTGCTATGCACATGTTGCCTTCAATGCTAGCCAATATGATCTGTCGAATCCAGGAATAGAGATCACTGGTAAAAACAACAGATGAAGCATCAGCCTCGTGACCCATAGGTACCTGGAGAGCTCTTTTGAACCCAGCGGGGACATGCCCTTTGTAAGTTAATCAAAGTTATCAGTGGCTACCAGCTCCTTCCGCAGATCCCTGCCGTAATATCTGCTGGCAGAAGTTTGCAGTAGATTATCTTCACATATTGATTTGATGCCACAATAAACAATGACTGCTGCGTTTACCTGATGCTGAATTAATCATCAATCTCAGCACAATAGATGATACCAAGCATTTCCACCTAAACAAAACAGCATGAAGCTAAGTGAACACTGTAAAAAAAAAAAGAAAAAAAGAAAAAAATGAGAATGTGGTGTGCATTAAAAACCGTAACTAGTAACCAGGTGATACATGGTAACATTAGCTTGTTATTAGTTTAAAGCCTAAACGTTGTAAGAATGAAGAACATCCCTTCTTGTAGCCCAAGTCTGAATTCAGTCTTACTTTTGACATTTGATATCATAAATCAGATTCAGTGGAAAACCATTCAAGTCCCAGGTCTCTGTGACAAGTCACAATCATATCTTCAGTTCATGGTAGGAGATAAACACAAGCTAAACTACTAAAAACCTACATGAAGATTCCACAGATATCAACCACACAAAGCTGTTGAGCTGTTAGTTTGGCACCTGAAAAATCTTGATTTTGCAGGTATGACTATGCGCAAATAAGACCAATTTAGAAACACTGCTTCAAAAACATCTCTAAAACCTCATATCCTTGTCTAGGGACTTGATAGGGAGCAGCTACCAACTGCTGACTGAATGGCTGGCTTATTGTGTTCATCTATTATTGTGATTTAGATAAAGATCATGCCATGGTTTTTAGCAGAAAACCACCTATTTACAACAAAATTTATTTTTGTTACCACTGTATAAAAAAATCCAAAAATGTCCTGGCTCACCAAACTCACCAACAAAAACCCTTTATTTGAGGCAAATTATCAAAAAACTTGTGCTTGCTGATGTTTTTGTAAAAGAAAATATCTCAGACGCACCGCTGAAGCATCTGTGATACCCGTCAGATAAGTAGCATGCTAATTATCTGGAACTGTCAGCAACGAACTTGTCTGAGTTACAGCCAATGAGAGAGCAAGGAGTAGTCAGCTGTGGTTTGTTTACAAAACTAGAAGTTAAACTTGAGTTCATTATGAATATTTATTGAGGAAAAGTGTCATTTCTCCATCCAGAATGCCATTAGGATGCGGCATGGTTTGTGCCCACACAGCAGGAGTCGAGGACTCATGGAAATGTTGCTTTAACGAAGACTCGCTCTGCTGTTTTTCACTCTCCCAAACAGTTTATGGCCATAAAATACAGACTAATCTGACATGGGGGCTGCCTGGATGTTAAGAGGGTTATTAGAATAGCACCGGGGCCAGAGAAAAGGCCCCCGAGGACCCCAGCTGCAATCACACACTCCTGTTTCCTCCACAAATTGGCCCCTGAGAGGCCCCTGGTGTCTGTGGTGCCTTGTTAATGTGATTGAGGTGACTCCTAGTCATTGATTTTTCCCTTTGCCTTCAGTGTCCCGCCAGGCCACTGCTGACCGCTCCTCTTGCGGGCTGGTTAATTTCACCTTTAAATCACATTAAACGGTGGTTACACTATGGCTGAATGACAAGCATCATTGAGGAGGTTATCATACTTTAAACTCTTTGCACACTTGAGTAAAAGCTACAAGTTTTGGTTATTGACTGCAATCTCTATGGTGCATTAAGATGAACCCCTTCCTGATTAGGCCTGTTCTACACAACCCTCAAATGAATACATCTCAGTAACTGCAAGGTCTATCTGAATACATTTGGCATGAAAATAAATATGACACGTCAGGTTACAGAAGGGAGAAATTAAATATACTTATTACCAGAGATTTTAGAGAGGTTTTTTTGGAGAGAGAGGTTTAAAGGGATTTTCCAAGTTGGTCATTTAGCCACATTTAATCATATTTCATTGAGTTTTTCCGGTACTAAACTATAAAACTTGTTTAATTAGACATATGTGAAATTAAAGTTATTTTAAAAAAAAGAACTGTTTTGGGTTTGTTTGCATCAGCTGAGCTGTTTAACATTTTGTTTGTACATATCTCAGGAACAGCTGGATGGATTTGAATGATTGATACCTCTGTGATAGCCAATAAAGTCAACAATTACAGGCTGTTAAAAAAAAAAAGAAAGAAAGAACTGGACAAACTCTGTGATGTCACTTGTGTTTCCAAAGCATGGTTCTGTTATTTAGACGTTAGCAGGAGCCTGACCCCTCCCATTCCCTATTAATACAAAAATAGAAAATGGTTAGAAGCAGGAATCCTGATTGGTTGGAACAGCACCACCATCCCCACATTTGTCATTAGTTCGCTATTTTGACATAGCTAAGCTCAGACTAACCTATAATGCTAACCAATGTGAGCTTATATTTTTTCCGATTGATTCTGTCCAAACTTTTATATAATTTTATATAACTTAATGTTTGTACGCTAATTATGGAGACCAAAATTGTTTTTTTTTTGTATCAGACTATAAATATGTTTATTTCTGCTGTAAAGTTGCACATTTTAACATGGAGCTCATTGTAAATTTACTCATGGTTGGATTCAGACCCTAGTAATCAGTAGAGTAACTGTACATTCTTTAACTTCCTAGTTAGCTTCAAAAAACGAAACCAAAGGTTTACCTTTTAAGCCTAAACCTGCATTTGTGGATGGTATTGAGGTTGTAGTTGTTGGGTTTTTTTGTATAGGGAATTTTACTTTCACAACCTGCACCATCAATCAGGAGCTTCATGGCTGACCTGTGAAAGACAGTAATTAAGTTACCCTAATTAACTTAATGAAGTGCTTCACTCTGCTGCATTTACTATATGGAGTAAATTGAAAGAAAAATAGGCATCATTATTCATCAGCTGCTCCCCTCTTTAGAGAGAGACCCAAGGAAAGATGCTCATCCTGTAGAGGCTTATCTTAGAGGAAAATTCTAACCTTTATCCTGATTTTATTTTCTCATCAAAGCATTGTTCAATAGCGGTCTGACTGGTTTAATCAGTATCATTGGTGCATTTGTAGAATGAAGATAAATCACCAAGTCTGATTTGAATTTGCTGTCCTCTACATTTTCTTATCTGTTTTCATGTTTAAAACTCTGCAGATTGTAACAATACAGAATGACCAGTCTGATGTAAAAAATGACAAGAGATGAAGAAAGACAAATAAAAAACAAAAAAACAAAAAACACTTATGACCCAACTCTGAATTACCTACCCAAAACAGTTATATTTAGTGACATATATATTAAATAAAAGTAATTTTATAGTTTTTATTCCCAGTTCATGAATTTATTAGGAGTGAAATGGATTTATTCAGATACGATGAACTTACACTGCAAGGTTCAACTGAGCTAATTCAGATTTTTTCCTTCAAAGTGGGACAGATCAGATAGGACCAATAGATGTGTAAACAATGGAAAAAAAAAACTAATGGATTTGGATATTTTCAGATCAGTTTCAGGCTTCCTCTACAGGTGGAAATGTTCGTTTGCTGTTTAAGCAAACAGATTGGATTTTCCTTGTTAATGCGAGTCAGGCATCTTTGGTGAGAGACATAAATGCAGTCACATGATGACATGATGGCATCACGCAGTTGCTGCAGATTTGTCGGCTGCACATCCATGATGCAAATCTCCCGTTCCGCCATATCCCAAAGGTGTTGTATTGGATTGAGATCTGGTGACTGTGGAGGCCATTTCAGTACAGTGAACTCATTGTCATGTTCAAGAAACCAGTCTGAGATGATTTGCGCTTTATGACACGGCGCGTTATCCTGCTTGAAGTAGCCATCAGAAGATGGGTACACTGTGGTCATAAAGGGATGGACATGGTCAACAACAATACTCAGGTAGGCTGTGGCGTTGACGTGATGCAAAATTGGTACTAATGGGCCCAAAGTGTGGCAGGAAAATATCCCCCACACCATTACACCACCACCACCAGCCTGAACTGTTGATAAAAGGCAGAATGGATCTATGCTTTCTTGTTGTTGACACCAAATTCTGACCCTACCATCCGAATGTTGAAGCAGAAATCAAGACTCATCAGACCAGGCAGCGTTTTATTGGACAATCTTCTATTGTCCAATTTTGGTGAGCCTGTGTGAATCGTAGCCTCAGTTTCCTGTTCTTAGCTGGCAGGAGTGGCACCAGGTGTTGTCTTCTGCTGCTGTAGCCCATCCGCCTCAAGGTTCAATGTGTTGTGCGTTCAGAGATGCTCTTCTGCATACCTCGGCTGTAACAAGTGGTTATTTGAGTTACTGTTGCCTTTCTATCAGCTCGAACCAGTCTGGCCATTCTCTGACCTCTGGCATCAACAAGACATTTGCACCCACAGAACTGCCGCTTGCTGGATATTTTCTCTTTTTCAGACCATTCTCTGTAAACCCTAGAGATGGTTGTGCATGAAAATCCCAGTACATCAGCGGTTTCTGAAATACTCAGACCAGCCAGTCTGGCACCAACAACCATGCCATGTTCAAAGTCACTTAAATCACATTTTCTTCTCCATTCTGATGTTCGGTTTGAACTGCAGCAGATTGTCTCGACCATGTCTACATGCCTAAATGCATGGAGTTGCTGCTATGTGATTGGCTGATTTGAAATTTGTGTTAACGAGCAGCTGGACAGGTGTACCTAATAAAGTGGCCGGTGAATGTATATTGGCCATCAAAAGCAGCAGTGTGAACACAGCTTCTATGCGTCAAAACAGCCAATTTTAAAGTTAGTCCAAGCATTCATCTTCAAAAATCTTTAAAAACTTTCCGTTCAACAACTGGAAAACCAGACTTGGTACAATAAAAGGTGAGAAGTACTAGAATGGATTTCTAGAGTGTTTAGGTTTTCATTTCATTTTACTTCTCAACTTCTGAACTAGTATTGCACTTTAACCCATCAAGAAGAACTTAAGATGGTGAACACGAAGTGCCTGCAGTCTCGAACTGTTAGAAATGCTCTGAACTGAGCTGAAGAATTAGAGAAGTTCAAACACAGATGATTCTCTGAGTAGGAGGTGGCTGAAGGTGCTGGTTTTCTTCAACTTTTATGGACATAATTTTAACTGTTACAAACCTTTTGATGACAACAAGTGTGAGAGCAGCTAAAACTGTGTATCCCACACAAGCTCCATGTTGAGTACTTCAAACACTGTTCTAGCAACTTTGAGAGCTTTCGGGTGATTCAAACCTTTTATCGAAATCTCCTAGTCAGATTTGCCATGAAGCACAGTGTGCTGGTGGCTTTGCGAGGGTGTAAATAAAGCCTTAAACAATTGGCTCCTGGCATGGCAGCAAGGCTGAATTTAAAGGCCATCTGTATATTACGGCAAGACTGTCTTTTTATTGCTGAAATCAATTTAGTGAGGACCTGGAGCGAGAGGGAAGTGGCCTTGGTTGGAGGGGGTTTATCTAAGCTGAGCAGGCTGAGAGAAACACTGCGACTGTAATGAACTCGAGGGTGTCCAATAAAGCCTTTTATTTCTTCTTCCAACAACAGAAACACAAGGCAGCAATGTTCACCTTCTTCTGTGGTGCCATAAAACAGCAGTTCCTCTATAATTACAACTGCAGCACAAATACTTCAATAACACCAGCAAATCAAAATGACAAATCATCATCAGAAACATACACTTGTTTTAAAATGACCCCAGAGACCAAATGCTGTTTACTGTGACCTTTAACAACAAGAGAGACATCAAACGGACAGCAAGAATCATAAATGAGGTCATGTCAGATCAGGTGGGCACCAGCCGAGCAATGCTGACCTAGACCAACTGAGTTTCATCTAAAAATGAGCGAAAAGAACCTACGAGCTTGTGCTAACTAACTCTGGCTGACCCTTGCGGACAGATATGATCACCGTCACCCTCGAACCCTTCCAGTCCAGTTATTCACAACAGCCTGTTTTCACAACAAGTCATTTTACTCATAACACGATTTAGGAATTATCTGGTCTTTGATCAGGTAATTCCTAAACCTTCTGGAGCTTATTTGCTGATATTTGATTCAATTGCACAAATCTTTGCACTCAACCCCAGACCATCATTGTAGATTTGTTTATAATGACCAGTCCATACATCCCCCCCTTTTTTCAGTTTTGTACCTTCAGACAGAGCAAAATTAAACAGTATCACTGTTGCGGAAAAACTTATAAGGGTATAGGTTGCAAAGAAATAAAGATTCATATTTCAGATGAAATTTACTGTAATCACTGTCATAAATGCAACTTCACAACATAACATGAAAATAAAGCATATTTCAAAACACAAAATACAGCATCTATGTCCTTTTAATCTAAGTATTTACTGTTTGTTTTGACACTCAACCAGATCTGGTTCGGTACAAGTTGTCTTCAGGACTTATTTGGCATTCTTTAGGTGTATCTGTTATACTCAAAGTTTTTCTGTCCTTGATCTCTTTTTCAGGCTGTGTTGTGCCTGGTTGTGGTTGGTTGAGTTGGACTTG
>JAOWBL010004460.1:0-11103 GCA_028564865.1 Zenarchopterus dispar | reverse complement strand
TATATATATATATATATATATATATATATATATATATATATATATATATATATATATATATATATATATATCCATATTGTATATCCGCTGAATCCAATACTGTGTCACAGGGGTCTGCTAGAGCCAATCCCAGCCCATTTTAGGTGATTGTGTGCGTGTGTTCCTTCTTTTCTACAGTGGGACTTATGCCAGGGTCTACTAATCTGTTCTTACCCATGTCTGTCAATCACAATCTCCTCCCATTACAAATAATTAGTCCATGAAGAGAGCTAATGAGTTCACAGACTGTTCAAGGTGAGTGCTGATAACCACAGACAAAAACTCTACTAAGAGGAACATTCGGTGTAGCTAAAAGGCCTGTCTTATGAAGGTTAGTCTCTAACATAATAAAATTCTCTAACATAATAAATCAATGTCAAAGAACTCATAGGATAAAATGAGACATCAACACATCTTTTTTCTTTGTAGATCTTCATGCTGCTTTTCCATGGTTCCTCACAAAGTTCCTTATATTTTGCACCATTCTTCATGCTGACACAGGGACTGGGATTAGCTTTTGGTCAGTATCTTATCCAGCAGAACAAGGAAAAAAATAAAAGAAAAACAAAAAGAAAAAAGCAAGCACACGACATGAAAAGATTTTAATGCAAAATAATCCTTTTTTCCTGTCTCCTAATCAAAAAGGAAAGAATCTCACCTAAGGAAAGGAAGGGAAAGAAAGAATGTCACCTAATAAAAAAGGAAAGAAATGAAATAAAGAGGAGCAGAAACAGATCTTTGTTCCATAATTAATAAATAAAAAGTGTTTTCCTAAATAAAAGTATGTAGTTGTTGCAAGGCAAAGTGTATAGTTTTGAAAAGCTACTACAGACATACTTTTGCACTATGTGTTCACCCTCAGGAGAACAGCTATATGCCATGGAGTTATCTTTGAATAGGAAATAGTTGCTTAGCTGGATGTTAAAGAGTCAATGACAAGATTTTGGAACTATGCATAAATATTTTGCATGAATTTATCTTATTTTTCACATAAGTACTTTTGAATTCAAATGCTAATTTAGTGGAAACATATTTAGAAGTGAATTCAAATTCAGCACTAGTTTTTGACTAATGGTATATTGGAGATGCACTCATTTCAAGATATGATGTCAAGAGGTGAGTTTTGTCTTGGCTGATCCATGTGCTTTTATAGTATATAAGTTCTTTAGCTTCTATATGACCAAAGAAATGACAACACGTTGCGTGGCGGCTGAGTGTTGTAATTGCTCCAGTGCACATGAAGCCTGTTCTCATTCCCATAGGATTGAAATCTGCTTTAAAAATTGGGCAAAGCAAGTACAGGTGACAAGGGACAAAATGGCAACCAACACCATATTCTTTACTCTGATGACCCTTTGCTTATTTCTAACAAGTTTCCATATTACACTTTTCTAATCATCATTATTAGTACATATGATTTTTTTTTTTTTTTTTTAACATAATGTGGAATATTTCTTGGAAAAAAAAAACTATAAAACACTCATGTTTGATGCAACAGAGCTAATGACAACAATTTAGCACAACAAACAATGTTAGGAAAAAACAAAAAAGTTTAAGCTTGGTCTCGACATGGTCTCGACAACTGTGGATGACTGTTCCTGCTGAAACGTGACAAAACTGAGAAAATTACCTTTATTTTTAAAAGAATTTTATCAGTTGAAGTAACTCACCAAAATCAAATGAGTGCCAAAGCTGATGTGGTATCAAGGGGGTCGATATTTCCACACTCTCATGGTGAAGCCTCAACATCACTTTCTGAATCACTCCCACTTTCCTTGGCTTCAGCACCACTGAATGTAATTTCCTCTGACAAAGGAAAAAAACTGTAAAAGAGAGAAAAAAGAAAACTCACATCAACAGCTTATTATTAACAGAAGGACTAGGATTTTTTTTCTTAAGTGAGTTTTGTTGTAATGTCAGAAGTCAAAAAATCAGTAATCAGACAGGGAATGAATATAACATTTGCCCTCTGAAGACTAATTTAATTTTTCTGAAATGTAATAGAAACCTTGCAATTTCGGTTATAATTTTCTGCTTTACAAAACAAATAAACTTAGCATATTGTGCAGATAAATCAGTAGTAATCAATGAGCTTCTTTTGACTTTGATGGCAGCAACACATCACAAAAAGTTGGAACAGAGGCAACAAAAGCCTGGTAAAGTAATTGGCAAAAATAATAATTAAAAAAAAAACTGGAGGAGCATTTAATCACCAACTAGTTTAAATAAGAGCTAAGTTATATGACTGGATGTAAACAGGGACATATCACAGAAGCAGAATTTCTTAGATGGAAAGATGAACAGAAGTTCAACAGTCTAAGATAAACTCCATATAAAAAAATCCAGAACAATTTCAGAAAAAATATTCCTCAATGCAAAATTTTAAGACTTTGATAATCTCACCATCTACAGCAAATAATATCAAAACATTCAAAGAATCACGAGGAATGTCTGTGCAAAGGACTGGATTGAAATCGTCTGACAGCACTGCATTAAAAACAGGCATGATTCACTATTGCGTGGATAAATAATTTAAAAAACTAATCAAATAATCAATGATGCAAGTCACAAATCCGATTTACATACTAGATCAGTCGACGCCTGGGTTAACAACGACCACCACCAGTGCCATTAACCTGCAAGGTGCTGATGGAAACTGGACTACTCTGGGTTGAAGAAGAAGAGGAGAAAGGTGTTTCCATAGGCAGAGAGAGGAGGAAAGTCAAGAGGAGAGGACTGAGAATAGAGACTTTGAATGTAGGGACTATGATAGGAAAAACTAGAGAGTTGCTTGACATGATGCTGAGAAGGAAGGTAAATATACTGTGTGTCCACGAGACTAAATAGAAAGGTAGCAAGTCAAGAAGCCTAGGAGCAGGATTTAAGCTGTTCTATCATAGTGCTGATGAGGAAGGGAGTAGGAGCTATCTTGAAAGAGGAGTTTGTTTGGAATGTTCTGGAGTGTCAGAGTTTTGAGTCTAAAGCTGGAAAAGGAAAGTGTGTTGTTTACTGTTGCCAGTGGTTATGCCTCACAGGTAAGATGTGAGTTAGAAGAGGAGGAGCATTTCTGGAATGATGATAATGAAGTGATGGAGCGTATTCCCAGGGTAGGTGAGAGAGTGGTGATTGAAGCAAACTTCAATGGACATGTTGGTACAGGCAACAGAGGTGATGAGGAAGTGATGGGCAGGCTTGGCATCCAGGACAGGTATGGAGGGGGACAGGTGGTGGAAGACTTTGCAAAAAGGATGGAAATGACAGTAATGAATACTTTTTTCCATTAGAGGCAGGAAATAGGGTGACTTAGAAGAGTGGAGGTCAGAGCACACAGGCTGACTATATATTGTATAAATGATGTAATTTGAAGGAGATTAGTTGACTGCTGTGGACCATGAAGTACTAAAGACTAGTAAAAGGTGAAGTTAGGAAGGCATTGAAGATTGAAGAGGAGGAAGAGTGGAAAGGCAGTTGGTCCTGATGATATATTTGTGGAGGTATGGAAGTGTCTGGGAGAGGTGGCAGTAGTTTTTGACTCTGTTAGTCAACAAGATCTTAGAAAGCAAGAGGATGCTTGAGGAATGGAGGCAAAGTGTGATGGTGCCAATATTTAAGAACAATGGAGACATGCAGAGTTGTGGCAAGTACAAGGGAATAATGTTCATGTGCCATACAATGAAGCTGTGGGAAAGAGTCAAAAGAAACTAGGCTAAAGATACAAGTGGGTATTTGTGAGATGCAGTATGGTTTCATGCCAAGAAAAAGTACTACAAGGGCAGTATTTGCTTTGGAAATGTTGATGGAGAAGTACAGGGAAGCCAGAGGGAGATTCTCTTTTCTGTTAGTATGGGGAATAAAATGAGTGTTCTGAGAGTGCTTTTACATATGGTGTGTTTATATTCACCGCTGGTGACAGGGTGTCTCAAAGTCAACATGCGCCCACAGTTAGCAATTAGTTGTGTTTAATTCATTCTTGGTAATTGTTTGGCAGGTGGGCAGGCTTTTCCTTCACCTGAAATTATGAACACGCATCTGTGCGTTCTTCTAGCCTCCCTACCTGTACACGAAATGTGTTTCCTGCATGTGCCATTACGCGTGCTCAGGCTTGTAGAATGGGTGAAACCTTGGATTTATCTGAGACGTTTATGGCTACACTTGATGACAAGGATTCTTTTTTGTCACTAGATACCAAGAGCGATAAGGTGGTTAAATGTGATAACTCGTCTGATCTTCTTAAGGAGCTGAGTCTGAATATCACCAAATATGTTAATAAAAGCTCATGAAAGTCATCCTTCACTTGCAGCTTGTCTGTCCTCTGCTACCAGTATGGAGAAGAGCAGTTTATTTCTTGGAAAATACTTTATAGACAGTAATTTGTTAATGAGACCCCAAGTGTGAGTCACTTAACCTGTGTTGATCAAGTGGTGGTACCAAAACAGTGCCACATCAGATACTGAGTATCGCTCCTGACAGTGGTTTAGCTGGACACCTTGGTGTTAAAAAAAAACAAAAACAAAAACTTATGATTGTGTGTTAAACCTTTTTTTTTTTTTTTTTTTTTGGCCAGAGTTAAAATCTGATTTTGTTTGCTACTGCTGTTCCTGTCATACATGTCAGCTGGTGTGGAAACTAAATAAACCCATCCCACTGGCTCCTTTAAAGCCCATTCCTGTTATGAGAAACCATTCTAACAAGTTCTGTTAGACTGTGTGGGTCCTATGCCAAAAACAAAGTCGGGGCATCAATATATAATAATGGTGATGTGTTCTGCAACTCGTTTACAAGAGGCTATGCCCTTGTGTATTTTAAAGGCTAAGGTTATCATGAAAACTCTCATGAAGTTCTTTCTAACTTTTGGACTTTCCAGGGTTATTCAAACTGACCAAGCACAGGTGCTCAGTGAGCATAACATAAAACATCAAAAGTCCAGTCCTCACTGTGGGTCTCAGGGGGCACTGGAACATTTTCATCAGACTCTACAATCCATGCTATTGAAGTATAGTCCTTGAGTCTGGTAAAGAATTGGATGAGGGTCTTCCACTCTTGCTATTTGCTATAAGAGAAACCAATTGGGAATCTCTTGGAATCAGTCCTGCAGCTTTGGTTTTTGGTCACACAGTATGTGGTCCTCTCCTGCTTCTAAAAGAACCTTGCATAGATTTTAGGTATGTGTGGTTTCTATCATGCATTTCGTAAGAACTTTTCTGGTGTAGTTTATCCCCTTACACAGTTGGTTAGTCCATCTGCACAGATTTTGTAGACACTTTTAGCTTTGAAGTTGATGCTAGCACACAAGGAGCTGGACTCCTGCAGCAGGATGAACATAGTTTTTACAGACCATAACCCAATAGTTTTTCTTTCTCAAATGAAAAACTCAAATCAGAGATTGTCAAGCCCAGTAAGGATGTCCAGAACCCAGTTGCAGAGTACAGATCAAAAGTCAGTTCATTTGCAAGTATCAACAAAAGTAGTAATACTCTGGGAAACAAAGTATCTATCAAAAGTTCATAAGTATCCACAAAAGTAATAATCCTCTGAGTGAACAAAGTAGCAAAAAAAAAAAAAAAATCACCATTTTCATGGGAACAAAAATATACAAAGTACACACTAGGCTCACTGGCGCTAGGATCAATCACAACAAGAGCACAGAAAACACACGTTAGACTCGCAGGCCTAAGATAATAATCCCACATGGGATACTAGGGCAAAGTGGCTTAGGAAGCCTGCTGACTAATGTCTGATAGATTGCAGGTGTGGAGCCCAGAGCTCACCAAGCTTGCCCCGCCACCTGTTGGCTGTAGGAGGAAAAGGGTTAGGATAACAGCAAAACCCGGAACATAACAATTAATATGCTGGTCTCTTCTTTTGCAGGACTTCCACATTCAAATACGTCATAAAAAGGGTTCACAAAATGTGATTGCTGATTCCCTTTCAAGGTCAAGTTGATGTGTGTGGTGTATTAAATATTTTAAATATGAAATGTTTAATCTTTGGGAAGGTGGGGGCGGGGGTTATGACTGACATCCTCTGTGGACCCAATGATTTATATTAATTTTAGTGTGCAGGTGCTCAGTTAGGATTGGAGGAGTGTGCAGGTGCTCAGTTGGTATTGGCTGCCTGAGAACCACCTGAGGAAGATTCAAGTGCCAGGATGGGGAACAACAGAGAGGCTCATTCCACTCACCCCCTGCTTCCAACCAGCCACACGTTCACTCAGTCAGTCAGTGGTGATTTCTGAGTAGGGGGGACTGCCATTTTTGTTGATTCCTGTTTTCATGTCGTGTCCTAAGCTGACTAGACATGGGACATAATGCTTGAGATCTGCTGACAGAGTGCCAACTCTTGAGCTACAGCTAAACCCAGAACTTTGGTTCCTCCACACTCTTTATCCAAATCCTCATTTTCTGCCATCTCCACCTTGTAATACTTCTGAGTTATGTTTAAAGATTCCCTTATTCCTCATTTTTTCCAACAATATTTTCCACTATTTGGAATGTTCAGGAAGGAAAAATGCATCCTTAATTTCAGGATGAGTCTTAGTGTGAGTGTTTTCGAGTGGCGGGAAATTTTGCTCTGTGCCTCTCTACAAATAAAATTGTCATTTCTGTTGCTTAAAGACACCTTTGTTGATTTCTCTTGGTGAAACTCAGCTTCACTTTATGGTTTGTCCTTCAAAGAGTCTTTGATGGAATTTGCTGGATCTGATATTTCATCTGTGTTTGCTGTCTAGTAATCAGTCCGAGGGGCTGGCAAAAATAGCAATGTGAACATTATATACGTTGGATATTCTGAAATTTGGTTTTGCTGGCTTTTCTCGTATCTGTCCAGCTTTGGACCAACTAGACTGAAGTGACAGGGTTGCATCTGAATCTTCAGATTCTGGTACATAATGATAGAAGCTGATGATAGAGAATGAGATGGAATGAGGACCCTTACATTAATGCATACCTAGGATGGGTGACAGATGGTGGTAATTTGTTTGAGGCAGGATGCATGTCAGACTCCTATCTGTAGCCAAGCTACTTGACGGAAGACACAGGTCCGACACAGTTGATGCACTTTTCCAAGGAGTATACTGTTGCACATATCAACTGATGTTTCAGACACTGCTAGAAAGATTTTTGTGCCAATAAAAATAATCATAATAATACCTTTTTATATTAACATTGCAAAATTGACTAATTCAAAACAGAAAAATATTAAAATATGAAAAATAAGGTGACAGCATACCTTTTCAGTTTTGTCAAGTGGATCAAAATAAACTGAATTGCTTAACTGATCATGGTTATTCGTTGTACTCATCTACAACAGACAATAAGAAAAAACATAACATAAATATCATTGGTGGTTTAATTTACTTTCAATGAACAAAAAAGAAAAGCTAAAACAAAGCCTTTATCAGCATTTAAATTAACTACAACAAATCTAAGTGACTTCTACTGGGCACCTTGAAATGGTCTTCTGCTGTAGTTGGAAGATTTGTGATCTCAGGACTTTCAGAAGAAACCTCTTCATCAAGATCCTGCCAAAAAAATGATGGAAAAATATATCCCTTTACCCATTTCACTCAATTTAACATACACCTGATACGTGTTCTGATTGTAATATTTCTGAAAAAAACAAAGCGATTCTATCAGGCTTACTAAAAATGAACACCAGCCAATGTCATTAAACATTAAATTACGTGTTAAATACCTTTGAACCACTTTTGAGTTGTATCAAGCACTTGATTGAAGTTGTCAGGGTTAGAAGACATCTGATCCTGACTCCTGTCAGTCATCTGTAGCAGATAATTCATAGTAGACAACATGTGTACTGAGTATCAACCTTATATGAGGATATTTTGAGTTGGCATAAAAGTTACTGCCCCACTTGAAACAAAATATCAGTGAATGCATTTGAGCCTAAGGATTATTGGATATGTTCAACAATACGCAATGAAAATCCATTTTCTATTACAGTGTTCCCCAATCTAAATCTTTGAGGACCACTGGCCTGCATGTTTTAAATGCTTCTTTTCTCCAACACATCCAGTTTGGGAATGGAGCATTGTCAGTTTGTAATTACAGTCTGCATATCACCAGATCAGATCATTCATGACCCATTAATTTGAGTCAAGTGTGCTGAAACAGGGAAACATCAAATGCAGGTTGGACGGTCCCCCTAAAGCATCTGAATTAGGGAACATTGTTCTATTAAGTAACTTTTCAAGGTGTTCTGTTACTGATGGAAGAGTTGTAATCTCAGCACTTGTAGTAGACATCTCTTTATCAAGGTCTTGCCAAAGAAATTTGACAAAGAAGAAAAAACACTTTACTCATTTAATTCACACCATCTTAAAATCAGAGCATGTGAAGTGTTTATAAAGTCTTCTTAGTTCACAGGAACATCTCTTTGTTTAATCAGAAATTGTAAACAAGTGGTCCTCCCATTAAATATTTAGTTGGATTGACACTATAATTGCACAAATTCAGATGACTTAAAATCTGAAATTATTCTAATCAGACTGTCCTTACAAACGTCTGTACACATAAGGCACAAGACACACAGGTAACTGTACACACACCTTCCACCAATAAAACAAGCGGGTTGCCTTACAATGAACAAAGAATGTCATCAAGCAGCACATAGGGTTTTGAATACCTTTGCGTCACTGTTGACTTGATCAAGAACTGGATTGATGTTGTCTGGGTTAGAAGATATCTGATCCTGACTCCTATCAGTCATCAGTAGCAGATAATTCATGGTTGGTTGACAACACATGTATTCAACATTAATCTTTTATGAAGATATTTTAGCTTGGTAGTTGGATGCATACCTACTTAAGACAAAACATGAGCAGAGATTCTTAGTGGCCAATATCACAAGATTAACAATACATAATTAAATGTCAGATGCTATAGTAGTGGTTTATTATAATCATCTTATTTTTGTGATGACTTGGTGGCACCTTTTTAGTACAAATAGATTTTCTGATCTCAGTGGTAACTCATGACCTTTCACACACTAAAAGGGATTTACCTTAGTTCTCCAAGGCCAGTCTGAATCATTATAATTATAGGTGATCTCTTCATGTGGTCTTATATCTTGAATGACAAAGAGTTTGGGCTTCCTCTGAACTTGTTATGTACTTCATCTTGGCATTTGGACTGATATAGTCATCATTTACCAGTCTTCCAAGTGACTCATCCTCTTTTGCTATATCAATACTATAGGAAAAGTACAAATCATTGAATGTATTTATTCAACATCTTAAACTAGTCAGCACACCAAGAGCATATGATTATTTCATTTTCATTAGCGTCAGCTTGAATATACATTTGTACCACACCACTTTCCATTAAAAATAAAACTCAAAGAAGAATGCCTTTTTCAAAATGAGAAGATGGAAAGACACTGTGGCCTAGTAAGGACACAAGTAGCATGTAAATAATAAAAGTCAAATGATATATTAAGTTAAACTATGACTAGAATCAAAAGATACGTTTGAAGGCACTGACGTACTTGATGATAAGTAACACTTTGTCCCTTCCAGTGCTGACAAAATATTTTGCATCTTCCTTTGGGTTTATGCGTCTTCAGCTTTGCATGGTGAATTTCCATCAATGAAATGCCTGTATTATTAGAGGAGGTTATTGTCAGGTGTGAGACAGTGAATTCTCCACCTCCCGGTTGTGTGCGTCAGACATGTGCTAGAACCCTAGTGAACGTTGGATTGTGATGGAGTTAAGAGTGCACACTGCGTAGGAATAGTTTTCCCTAAAAATGTTAAATAATACTGACTGTTTTGTCTTGTTTTTACGTCTGTTATCCATGTAAAATCCTGTTGATACACAAATGCCATGTACCCACTTTCGTAACCACCACTCCTGTGCCGACGCTCCTCTGCGGAAGCACGCACTGCTGAGGAGCACTGTTTTTACAACGTCCAGCAGGGGAGGGTGTGGGACACAGATTATATCCAGTGGTGGAAATTTTGGTTTCTCACACAGATATTTTCTGTTCTCATAACATTAAGTCCCTCACGGGAAGGTACCCGTGTGAAAGTGAAGGTACCCATGTGAAACTGAAGGTGTTTACCTGAAGGTGTTTACCTCTTGACAGCTGTTGTTTTGTTCCAAATGAATGTTGTGACTATTGTGACGAACAGAGAAGGTTGAACTACCCATGAGTCCTCCATCACGATGTCACTTCTGCCTTGTAGCCGAGCTGTAACACTGGTGACCCTTTTGCATGCAAATGTTATATTAAATCTGTTAAACTTGGATTATCTCTCACATCGTCTTCTTTGTTAAGTAAGAACTTATAGTCAACCCCAGATTGTTACCCAGTGGGAAAAAACGCGGCATACAGCTTCGGAAATATTTTTTTTTCCACAACATTTGGCGACCACGAAGGGACATCGCTGTGTGGCCGTTTCCCGTCGGGGAAGACATCCCATCCAGCAGGATTATTCTGCCAGCCTTACCCCGCGTAGCCTTGAGGGACGTGGAACTGATGTCAACTTCGAACGGGAGGGGTCCACTGACGATGACTACAGGAAGAACCTGGTAGAGTCTGGGTGAGACTATTTAATTATTTTATTAAAAAAGTAATTAAGAGAGAGAAAAAACTCTTGATGATGGCTGATGGGTGCCTGGTTGAGCAGATTTAATTCAAGTTGATTTAGGTTGTGCCGGCTTGTTATTGTGGGAGTGTATGTGAGATTTAAATTGTTAAGTACTTATATATTTTCCGAGCTTTTCTATCGGCGTCTAGTTGTCCCCTAATTGAGAAATCGACCCAGTAGTAGGGACTGGGGACCTGGTAAAAGATTAAGAACCACACGAGACCCACCGACTGGTAAAGGTGTACCAGGGCGGGATCGAGGTCAACTGGCGGGAAGTCCAGGAAAACCGCGCAGAAAGACAGTTGCGCCAGTTAGTCTGACTGGGAACTGTCTTCCTCAGTGGAGCTGAGGGGCATTCGTGGGTTGAGCCAATCGAACTCACTAGACCTGACTATAGGTTGTATTTACAGGTTTTTTTCTAGGTTTACCTTTAAGAAGATTTGTACTACATACGTATA
>JAOWBL010004458.1:0-11104 GCA_028564865.1 Zenarchopterus dispar | reverse complement strand
GGTGACAAAGGGCAGCCCTGGCGGAGTCCAACCCTCACGGGAAACGAATCTGACTTACAACTGACAATGCGGACCAAACTCAGACACCGGGCGTACAAGGACCGGACAACCCTTTTTACGGCCTCCAGGACCCCATACTCCCAGAGAGCCACCCACAGAAGTCCCCGGGGGACATAGTCAAAAGCCTTCTCCAAGTCCACAAAACACATTTAGAGTGGTTGACT
Organism: Zenarchopterus dispar; assembly: GCA_028564865.1. Taxonomy (NCBI): domain Eukaryota; kingdom Metazoa; phylum Chordata; class Actinopteri; order Beloniformes; family Zenarchopteridae; genus Zenarchopterus; species Zenarchopterus dispar. The sequence continues at coordinate 10,880 of JAOWBL010004458.1, read as the reverse complement.
GTAGACTTTTTCAGTCATAGCACCAAAATTGAAGAACAAGTTGTCATGTGTGCACTCCTACCTTTTGCCTGTAATAAGCTGGGATAGGCTCCAGGAGTCTACCGGGATCCTGTACAGCAGCGGTGCCCAACCTTTTTTGTGCCACAGACCGGTTTAATGTCAGACAGTATTTTCATGGGCCGGCCGTTAAGGTGTGGCGGTTAAATACAACAAAATAAGATGATACGATCGGCATAAAAATTGGTATTTTCTAAATGTAATAATAAACGTGAATCCACTGGGTATGCAACTTTATTAGCAGAATTTAATTTAATGCAGAATACTTGGTCTCCAAGTGGTGGAGCAGTTTTGAAGGCTTCACTGCCTCATTAGAGAGTTGGTCGCCGCATATTATGCAGAGTGGGCTCGGTGTGTGGGAATCACCTGTTGCATAAAATCCATGTTTTATGTAGGTTTCCTGGTATTTCCTGGTCTGTTGAATGCAGCTTTCTTCTTCTTAGTGGTCATAGGCTCCTCTTCTGTCTCATCACTGGGCCTTTTCCCCTTTGTAAAGAAACTTTCCAAAGATGTCTGTTTTTTTATTCATTTTGCTAGCTTGTTGGTTTAATATTAGTGTTAATGTATCACGTGACCAAGACAAACAAGTGTGAGTCAAGACTGAGTCATAGACGGATGTAATGGGAGAGAATCCGGTCATTTGTCAAAATAAAACATTGCTCAGACTTGGATAATAAATAAAACAGAAATAATGTAAGTTATTTATTCTTTCATTGCGGTCCAAAACCAAACGACCCACTGACGGTCCGCGGCTTGGGGTTTGGGGACCGCTGCTGTACAGGATTAACTGGATAAAGAAAATGGATAGATGGAAGTTGTCTTTGCACACCAGGCAAAGAGATTCATTTCCCATTCTTAAATTCTCTAAAACACATTTCTTCTCTTTGGCTTTTAACTCAGTTTAAGATATTGGCTTTTATTGCTTGCTGTTTTATTTCTGCTTTTATTGTTTTCTATTTTTATGTGTTTTTAGTTTTGTTATGTTTTCTTTGACCTCATGTTTTTGTTGAGCACTTTGGCTAATTGTATTATTTTTAAAGTGGGTTGTAAATAACGTTTTTTGTTGAGGAATAAACAAAAAGGAAAAAATGATTGTATTGCCAATACGAACATCTCTTAAAAAATATATATCAGGGGGTGTAAATGAGGAAGGTTCTACTTAAGGAGACAAGCACAGACAAGGACCTGTCACTGGTACAGTACAAACCTAGACGTACACATGGTGAAAGAGGTTATGAAAAATATAATGCACATGTGGAAAACTGCCATGGGAATCAGGCGTAAAATAGATGAAAAGAAAAAGTAATTTAAATGCACAAGGAACAGCCTGCTTTCGAACTATGGCAGGAAATATTAAATCAATAATCACTGGAATCGATTAACACAAGAAAACTCTCAAAGGATACAAAAATTCATTCAAAAAATACAAAAATCACAGATAAAAACTGTCAAAAGTCTCCTCATGCCCTGAAAAAAATCTACTCCGTACTTCTCCTATTATATATTTTTAGAGTTTCATTTGATTAAAATATTCAGAAAGTTCTTTTACAGCAGCTTGAGCATGTAATATGAGTTCAATTAAACCATTTAGGCTGGCTAAAATCATTTTTATCTGACAGTTTAGTTTGGGGTTTTTTTTCTTTCCAGTTTGTCCATGCATGCGATAAAAATACCACACTCAGCAAAGTTAGTCATGGAGTTCCATAAGAAGACATTTTTACTTATATTAATGTTCTAATAATGTTCTTGGGCAGTACAGCATACCTTTTTTGATTTACTCATACACTTATCAAGTCAGATTAAACAAATCAGTACACAACACCATCTGGTAGATGTGGTCAAATGCTAAAGGTATGCATGACTTTAATATTACTATATACATGTTTGACTGAAATTCTTATCTTTGAACCAGAGGCTCCAGAGATGCTGAGTCATATTATTAACCATCCCAAGTAGAATATCTGTTTTCCCCTACTCAGTCAAAACTTGTTAAAGTTTATTTTTGTTTTTTAAAGTTTTAACTGAGTTGGGGACTTGTTAAAGAAGACTATAACTAGAAGATGCAGTTTGTGGTCTTACATTCACCACAAACTGTCAGTAGGAAAACTCACAAAATGCCTGTATTGTCATTTGTACTTTGAACAGCTTCTTTAAAATCCAATAATAAATGCATCATTGTATTTTGCTCTTTCATGATTTAGGCTTTGATTTGAAAATTATATTATATTCAGACTTCTCTGTAGCTGTAGACTTTAATATATTGTATTGCAATCTATGTGCAGTGCTTTGTTTCTATGATTAACATATCTGGGGCAATGTGGGGGTTCAGGGAACTTGGATATATGGCAACACGGGATCAAACAGCCAGTCTCCCTGTTTAAGTTCACTCCACTCCACCTGCTGATCTACCTCTAAACCTGGAAGAGAACAAAAGAGGTGAAAAAAGCTGGGAGACTTCCAGATGAGGGCTGATAAACTAGTGATTACCAACCAGACAATCAAGAAGGTGGCAGTGGAAATAGAAGTAAAAGCAACGTTGAGGAAAAATGAGAAGCTTCAAGAATACCAAGAGTTGAAGAAAGAAGTAGAAAAGATGAGGTAAATGAATGCAGCAGGGATGCTAGTGGTAACTGAGACAGTGGAGGAGGTGACCCCTGAATGGGACAGTAGGTCCAGCAGATTCCAGGAAAAAAAAAACATAGGGAGCTTTGTCCAGAAAAGTGTACCCCTAGGCCAGATCCACTATAATTTTGTTTTAAAACATCAAAGCTTGTTACTGTTAAGTCCTCCATACTTCTCCAGTGGATAAGACCCTCCAGAAAGAGAAACATTATGATCCACTGCAGTGATGAAAATATTTTTGATCCCTGCTGTTGTGGCCTAATTAGTACAACAAAACTTTAGGGGTTGGAGAGCAATGATGCAGTTATACCAGTTGACTTTATGATTCGCTCTCCTGGGTTACAACATATTCTTCCCTGATTTGAGAAGTCTGTTTCATATAACTGTCTCCAGAAGATAACAGAAGGAGAGAGTGTATGGTAAGAAATGTTGAATTACTTTCCCGTGTTTGTGTGCCTCTCAGCACATGCAAACAACTTGTTTTTTATTTTGCTGAAATTGCCAAGTCAAAACAAACACAGACGAATAATTGTTGCAATAGACACTGAGGGAGCTTGATTTCAAATGTATTTTTGTGCGTGTGGCTCTGCATTGCATTAACATCATTCACATTATATTGCTGTACTTGTCAGGTTTTTTAAGGTCCCTGGTAAATAAACATCAGGACAAATAACACTACAGAATCTTGTGCGGTTTAGGAGGAAGTGATTTGCTTAGGGATAAGTTGTGCTGTTAGAGGTCAAAACCAGGAAAAATTCATTTTCATGGAGTGACAGCCACTGTGGTAATTGATTATTGTGGTCCTTCAGATGTGCTGTGAGTGACAAGTGAAAGTAAAAAGTGTATGACCCACGGATAGTGACACAGTACCAGTGAAATTAAGACCGCAAATGGAACACAATGGAACCAGCAGACCCATACATCCTTCAATGACTAACTTTTCCACACACATTTTTTTCACCTTGAATAAATCCTACTCCTTTGGGAGGTTGATGCTGACTCCTCAAATTTCTATGCAGTAATTTCAGACAGCAAAGAATGTGAGCCTAATTGAATGACAAACTGTCAGTGGCCTCCTACTGTTTCCCTTTTTAATAGGCAGTTAGTCCATGCTTCACTGAACAGAAAAAACTTTAGCTGGACTGTAACACTTCAACAAAATAAGAGAAACTTGTCATAAATATTTTACTCGTACAAAATAACAAAAACACAAAGCAGAAACTTCTTTATAGGAAAAAATAATGAAATTTGGTTGTCTTTTTTTTTTTTCCTCGGTGGTAAATTCTGCTGCTCCCTCTGACTCTTTTAGGGTAAAAAACAGGTCAGTTACAGGTGACTCTTTTTAAATACAGTCTGAGGTATGACCTTTATAATATCAAGACAATGAAACCATTTATTTCTTTGGATTTTAAGTCTGATGCCTTAAGTGATAAAAATATAAACTTTAGGTCTTTTTATGAATAGTGCAAAATCCTAAAATTTAAACAGCACCCTTATATATTGATTGTGTGTTTATTGGCATCCCTAAAGTGTATCTGTGATTCTGGACATTTCCCTGCTGAAATCTTTAGCACATGTAAAGGGTTTATGTGTATTAAATATGACTAAGTTGCTGTTGTGCTACCTTAAACCAAGAAACACAAAGCAGTAAGATGAATAATTCATTCATAGGATGATCAGCAGCTAATCCCTTCAGTTTTGCTGCTGATTTTCTTTGCCAAGCGTGAAAGAGTAATTAATCAGATATGAAATGAGATTCTGGAATTAAAAGCATAGTGTGTGTGTGTGTGTGTGTGTGCGTGCGCATGTGTGTGTGTGTGTTTGTCTGTGAGAGAGAGAGAGTGTGACCAGTCAAGCCCAATGAATTCTGACAGGCAAAATATCAAATTATATCTACTTCCTTTTCCTCATCAATTCTCGCTGCATCACTTCTGTGGTCTCAGCTTTTCTTTGTCTTGTCCTTCTCATGTCTCTTAATTTCACAATTTTACAAACAGACTGAATTAAGTGATTTCTACATTGTGATCAGATTCTACTGTTTGAATCATCTCTGTTTATCTATATGATTGACAAATTAAATATGTGCTGGCTGTGATTCGAGGGAAAGCCATTATTCCATGATTGTTTTCTACTAATTTATATAAAGTGTAATTTCTTGATCTGAGAGCAAGCTTCTTTCAGCTGTTGTACTGCCCTCTCTCAAAACTCTTACCATGCAAATTTGCTCTTCTTCACCTTTAAAACTCTTTCAATATGGAGGTTTGCTCCTGCTTGAACAAATAACCTGCACATTCCAAGAACAGATGATTTGTGAGGTAATGGAGAAGGGTTTGCTTCTCCCTAACTCTCAAATTGATGTGAAATGACCCAGTCAAAAATCCCAGAAAACTGCTGACATTACAGCTTTCTCGTGAGAATGCCCAGCTTAATTGACAGAGACTCCTTCTAGACAGTTACTGGTTATCTAGGTTTAGCAGGTCACCCCCCAACCCACCCCACCCCCTTAATTTCAGTTGAATTTATTAAAGTTTAGTTTTATTCATTTTCATTGTGTCCAAGGACCCTTCCCCATACACCAGACATAGTTGTGATGTCTCAGAGAGTTTTATACCTCTGAAAAAACATGGAACATGATCTTCATAAAATGAAAATGATCTTCATAAAATGAAGATCATGTTCCACCCTGAGCATCCTCTTCACAAAACAGTGGTTCAGTAACAGTGTATTTAATCAGAGGTTTCTTCAGATCCTGTGCAACACAGACTGCCATAGGAGATCTTTCTGACCACCACAGGAGATCCTTCTGACCACTACTAGAGGTCCTTCAGACCGCTACAGAATATCCTTCAGACCGCAACAGGAGATCCTTTCTGCCCACAGCAATAAACAAACTAAATTTATAATAAACACGCAAAATGCACACTTCACACACAGAAGTGATAGTTATATTTTTATTCTGATAATGTCAGAGATGAAGCGGACATCAATCAGTTCCTCTCAGCAGCCGCTGGTTGTGCTGTTGAGAGAAACGGCCTATGATGTTGTATCCGCTGCCATAATTTTAGATATTCTGACTATGAAATCAATTTGTATTCACAAAATATCTGTGTAGAAATCCTCCCTACCTTGTGTGGACATTGTAGGTCTAACAACTATGTCAGAGGACTTTTGTTGTTCTCCGCGGAGGTCCAGCTCAGAGTCAGAGTTCCTTATCAATCCAGTCCTCATCACTGAAGTCTAACTTTTCTATCTTCTATCCCCTTTTGATTTTGTGTGTTTTTTCCCAGTCAGATCTATAAAATGGCTATCCTCTCACTTCTCAAGAGTTCACTTCTTTTGCATCACTTTTTCAAGAATAAAAGGGAGTTAGGGGGGTGCACTGATCCAACAAAACATCCTGCAAAAATGAAATGTAGCAATCTCCAGTGTAGTAATAATTCTGCAGCTGCTGTGTAAATGACAGCAGTCTATGGGACCACTGTGGTGGTCTGAGGAATAAGTGCTCAAAACTTGTGTGTATTTTATTTTAATATGTTCACAACTTCAGAGAATATAAAACACACATATTTAGGAAAACTCAGAGTGACAGACCTGTAAGTTTTGTTTAGACAAAGTTATTTAGATAATGAAACCCCTAATCATTCTTGAGACCGCCTTGGCCGTTCCAGTATTAAGTCATGGCTACTGTAACAATTTCCCTTTGGGGATTAATACAATATTTTGAATTTGAAAGAATTGGTCATCAGCAGATTTGCAAATATGCATATAAAAGCATTTTGATAGTGTGCTGTCATTTCAAATCATCTTGTTTATGTGAAAAATGTGATACACCTTTCAAATCCTACATGCTACATGTGTGGACCATGTTAAATGCTGAAATACATCACCGAACAAGTGCAGCTTGTTTGGAAAGATAACCAGGAGAAAGCCTCATGTGTCTAAAAAGAACATGGAAGAATGACTGATGTTTGCAAAATTTCATTGAAACAAACCACAAGACTTATGAAACAGGTCATTCTGGAAATGTAATCCCCCTGGAAAGAGGAAATGTAGACAAAAACCCAGGCACAACGTTGCCGTTTAGGTCATCTATACAGTTTTATGTAGAGATGACTCTGATACAACTAGCTTAACTACAAAAGCCATAGAACATTGGAGCTGTATCCTTTGTCTCTCATTCACATAGCTAAAACCTCTGCTTCTTGAAGACATTTACATTACTTTTTTCCCCTTAAACGGAAACATTTAACATATTAGACATATAGACTTTTTTTTTTCTTTTTTTGCTAAACCTACCAGCATGTCTCCATGTCACTACATGGGAACACCCAGAACCAGCCATCCAACTTCCGGATTGAGACTCATGTGGAACAAAGATTTGTTGCTGTTTCTTGACTGATTGCTGGAGGCTGGCTACAAAAGCGAGTCAATCTTCATTGATTCCCATGTTAAAATGTTCATCTTTAGAACAGAAATAAACATATTTACAGCTGAGTTTAAAAAAAAAAAAAGATTTTGTATACGAATGCAGTTCCATCTATTGGCTTTGGGTTTTTTCAGCAATGACGGATTTTGGATGTCTTGCCCCCAGAAATCCAGGACTCAAATTCTAATTCTACAACCCTTCAATGGTTGCATGCTCACTCTGGGAGTCGTGGTCCAAGAAACAAATCATGGCTACAGTGGAAATCATAAACAGAGGTTCAAGAATTCCTACAATAAACCACTTTATGTGTCATCTAACATTGTTCTGCGTATTGAATAATTTTATTCTACGAGCTACTTTCATTCCTGGCCATAAGAATAGTTTAGCTGATGTTCTCTCTTGCTTCAAATTTATGGAGTTCAAAACTTTGTGGCCACAAGCCAAGCTAGTCAGCCAGCCATGCTGCAACTATCAAGCAGATGACACTTGACTAAGCTCATCTTGGAGGCTTACTGTGTTAAGGGCTGTCTCTGTGTTCTTTTTCTCTTTCTCAGCAGGCTGGGCGTGGCCGACTCATTTGGCTCTTACCCTCACCTGTTCCACCCACGCACCTGGTCTTCATCAGCTTATCAGCTACAGCCTTTAAAACCCTGGTTCAGACTTCCATTCCTTCCCAGTTTTTTCCTGAATCCTGAGTGTCCCTGGCTCTCCTGTATCCTGCATCCTGTGTAACTCTGCCTCTCTGGACTTCTCCATTTGGTCCTGCATCCTGTGTGACCCTGCCTCTCCTGGACTACTCCATATTTCATGTGTTTCTGTTATGATTTGGCTCCTTAAAAGACTTTGATTTTCAACCGTTCCGCATAGTGGTTCTGTCTTTGCAAGCTCCATCTTAATATACTGCAGTCTGTTTCCAAATGTATGAGGAACAACAGAGGCTCTTCATGTAGCCATCTCCACACTGAAATTTATGAGATGATACACTCCAACACTACCTCACTCTGAGGTAGCGTTGTTGCATTGTTTGTTCCACACATAAGAAGCATTAAAGCTGAATGTTACCTCACTTTATTAGCATTTTATCTGTGATGAGAATAGACTGTATTGTTGTTTACTCACTAATTCAACCAAATGAAGACTTTCAGTGGCTTACAGTTATTTGGTTATCAGTCTAGAGACAAAAACATCAGTGGTCCATGGCAGAACACAACACTGGTGCATGAACAGTTGATATGTTATGCCTCAGGGTTAATGAAACATGAACTTGATGAAATCTACAAATAAAAGTCTGCTCGTGATGGTATCTGGAAATCACCTGCATGTAGGCAGACTGATTTATTTCCTTTTTGATAAAATGCTAATTAGGTGCCGGACAGGAAGCAGAATCCTCTCTTTTAATCAGAACCACAAAAAGCCCCAGAATGTTTAACACACACATATCTTTTTTTAATAATTTTTTTAATTTATATGGCTTTTAGTGGGGGATTGAACCAAATAATCGACACAGGTATGAATATAGTAAACTCAAGTTCTTTGAATGCCTGAAAAAATCATTTAATTGAATTTTCAAATTCAAAACAGAAGAAAAAGACAAAATATCTCTGTCCAAAACTATATAGACCTAAAATGCCATTTTAAGTTCTTTCTCAGAACAGAACAGTATCGATTTTAAATGGTAAGAAAAAGAAAAAAAACAATTCAACATTAAGTTCAATTTCTACTTCTTCCTTTTTCTGGTAAAACAACCAGAGATATAAATGGTCATTGGGCAGGCTTAAATCACCTTTAAACTCAAAGTACCCTTAGCACAAATTATTTTGTATGTTAGACTATAACAGTCTGGTCCACATTTTGGTGCAAAAAATAACAAATCCACTGGCCTCATAAATACCTCCATGCCTATTTCTTCTCCCTCTCTTTGAGGTAGTTGCTTGAACAAAATAGCCTATTCACATTTTCAGAGCTCAAGGAAAATCTCTTTTTGTTACTATGTGACCTGCAAGTGAGAACAGTCTCACATGGGACAGAAACGGTAGGGCTAATTAGATACTTGTGGGCCAGGACAGACGGCTATAGGGGTGGTTGTGGCCTCTACTATGTAGTCTAGCTACGGGGCTTGGCAGTCACTTCCTGATGCAGCTTTTGGAGTGTCACTGGCTCTGATGGAATTAATATGACTAGCTTGTGCTTCTACTTGTCTAAAGCAGCAAACACAGCCTCTGATTCTTTAGTAGACGAGAGATCATATCAAGCATTGAGTTCCACTTTATGGAAACATCCTGTATGAGTGGCTCTTTGTCATCTGTATTGTTGGGCTATGTTTAAAGTGATCCGCAATCTCTCAACATTTTGCTAATGCATCCCTAAACCCACAATCAGCAAGGCAAACACTGATGGTTCTTTGCAAGACATGAGCAACACAAGACGTGTTGGAATGTGAGATGTTCTACTGCAGCCATGATGGTTCGTGCACTGTCTGTTCCAGTTGTGGTGACCTTTTGTTGAATTCCCCATTCGTCTGCCACAAAGAGAAACTCTTCAGCACAGTTTTCAGCATAGTGTCTGGTGTATATGGAAACAAACTGTGCAGACAGGGCAAAAAACTGTAGATGCCATGTCCTGTCTGTGATATCAGCAAAGTGTGCAGTGACATCATCATAAGAATTACTAATGAATGTCCAATGATCCCCTGTTCGAGTCACAAATTTAGGTTTCTTCAATGCATCCAATTTTGCTTGTATTTCAGTGCGATAAAGGTGTTGAATTTGCTTAAGAGTCTTTCTCCAAGGCAGCTGAAAAGTTGGATCACATCGCTATCTGTAGCACATTTGCTAAGAACTTGTCTTCTACCACAAACAGTGGTCAACAGTCCAGACCAATCCACTTTGCAAGTGAATTTGGCCAAAGTTTATTTACAAATTTTGGTCCTGAAGCCAGTCATATGATGAAATTTGGGCTGCCGATAACTCTTGTTCATATTCAGACTAGGACTGTTACCTCTGATAGCTCAGGTGGTTCTGTGCTCACTGCAACATGCTGTGCCGTTGGATGATGCCACAGAGCAGAAGTGTTTTGGTGGTATGCAAACTCTGTTTTGCGCAGTTTGCTCAAAACTACAATTTTATCAAGGCTTCCATCAGGTAGTTTTTTTTAATTAAATTTGCCTTTCATCAGTCGTAGCAACACACTTTCATCCGATTCCTCCATTTGGGTATCCGTCGGCGTATTTTTTATTCCTTTTTTTTTTGTCTGTGTATATAATGATGGTTAATACCAAATTTGGCAAAACCTGAAAGGCACACACACATGTGTGTGTGTTAAGCTGGGGCTCTAACAAAACTGAAACCACAATGCAGATAGAGAGTCAAAACAAGTCTTTAATAATTCCAAGAGAAAAACAGAAGTCCAGGAGGTAAGGTGAGACAGGACACGCCGGAGACGTGAACAACGAGGAGGACCAAGGAAGACGAGACAAGCCGGAGCACTGAAGCCGAGGAGCGCAGGACAAAGAATACTGGAGAGGCAAGGACGCACTGGAAGCACGACGAACTGGCGAGGAGTGGAAGTCTGAGCCGGGGTTAAATAGCTGCAGCTGATGAGAACCAGGTGTGGATGAAGAACAGTTGAGAAGGAGCTCCAATTATTCAGCCGTGTCCCACCTGCAGAGAAAAGGAAAAAATAAGCACATATCATAACAGTGTGTGAGTGTGTGTGTGTGTGTGTGTTTGTGTGTATGTGTATATATGTGTATATATGTATAGATGTGTATATATAT
>JAOWBL010004457.1:0-47277 GCA_028564865.1 Zenarchopterus dispar | reverse complement strand
CTGTGTACTACACTGCAAGTGCAGAATGAAGCATGTGCAGAAGAAAGGACCAACTAAAAGAAGTCAACGAAGATACCACACACACACACACACACACTCACTTGGGAAAATCTTCGCAAAATAACATAAGAAATAAAAAACAAACAAGCCAAAGTACCAAGGGAAAAATCCCCACAAACCTTGATCAAAATTCAACATAACAGGAGAACCAAACAAGCCAAAATCAAACCGTCAAGGCCAAGACAGGCTGAAGCATTAAAACACAGAGCTCGAGGTAAGAAACATGTTATCGGTATCTTTGCAGTAAAATACAAACTCTCAATGTGTATTCTTTTTTGAGGTTACCTGGGTGATGGAGTCACACTGTCTAAAGGCAGAGCCCTTGACCAAAACAAAAACTACAGTGCAAGGTAGCAGTTTATATCTATCTATATATATATATATATATATATATATATATATATATATATATATATATATAAATAACACACACACATTTAAAATTAATTCTAATTTTACCTAGACCTAATGGTCCTTATAGGAGGGCTGAGCAGCATTATTGTGACTTTATTTATATTAAAATGATAAAATTTTAAAGTAGATTTTTTTCCCCTCAAAATCATTTTTATTACACAAAAGGACAATATACTATAATGAAAAGTTTATCATTAAAAACATGTTCTCTCCCACCAGCCAAAGAAAGGATTTGCTCCTTTTCTAAGCCATTCATGTGAATTATGTTACCAATGTCTTCAGCCAATGACTGAGCTCCATTTTGGCACTTTTGACTGAGCTGCAAATTAAGTGCTGGGTACATTTTTCATGTTCATAACCCCATCGTGTTGTGCATTGTCATCTGTATGGAACACTGCATGTGGGACATTATGTTGCCATGGTGATATCTTCCAGTGTGTTGGCAGGCATTGTGATCATAATAACTTGTACTTACAGATAAGATGATCTCATTATATTTTGGAGCGCAGTACTGCATAAATTAGCAAACTAATTAAGGTTTTTTTCTAACTTCTATACCTCTTTATAAGTTAAAAAAATAGGGAGCTACCTGCCAAGTGATCATAAGTATGCTGACAGAAACATTTGCAAATTAAAGCAGCTTCCTGTGCTACTTTTCTTCAATGAACACAAAGTATCTGAGAAGGAAGCAGCAGGTCCTGACCAGGAATTTAGCTTTAAATCATCTCCAAAGAGATTTTATTGAGTCTGCCAAGCCCTCGCCTTTCATTCCTTCAGCATTCATGTTCATAAGAAACCACAAAGGAGTGGTCAGGGAATCCTGTAGAGCTTTGAAGCGATGAGCTGATACCAAAGCGAGGTGTATTAGTAACTAATAAGACCAAGCTGGGCTCAGATCATGGCCGAGACACTGCCCATCCTCGTGAGCTCTGACCATTAAATCGATTTTCATCTGTGACTCCCATGTCCGCCTCACTCCAGCCATAGAAGCACTGGTCAGCCAGGGATTTGGGACGCGTCAGTGGACTTTGAAGATGCAGAAAGCGATAGAGGGGATAGCTTACACCTCACCTGTGTCGTCGTTTTCATTTCAGCCTAGTTACCGGCTAGAAGAGAGCAAATTAGATGTTTTTCCAGTGGGTTTTTCCCGTCCATCGATTATCCTCCCAATCTCCACTTTTAAGGAAGATTTATCGTCTCACTTTGAAAAAAAATTATTAACAGTTTAAAAACAGGCTTAGTCCAATTTTCCTAAATGTGTAACCTGTAGATTCAAGACTACATTTCCAACAAACCTGGTTTTCAGATTTTCTCCACAGCAGCTCAGAAAAAGGCTAGAAGGTTTAGAAATGTCTACTTCAATAAAATAAATATAAACAAGTTAAATAAATATGCCACAATAACCACTGAATAGAAATTTTCCTGGATTTTAGTATTAAACAATACAAAATAAATAAATAAATAAAACTGAAAAACACTAATTGACTGGATTTTTCACTATTTTATTTACTATCAGAGAGGAAACTGGTGGCACATGTGCTTATCTACTGCTTCTCGACTTTAGGTAAATACATCTAAAGAATAGGATAAATTATTCCTTTGACTAGGACAGGTTGTTTCACAAGGGAATCCACAAGTATTTGGACAATGACCATTTTTATGATAAAATCCACTTTACTTAATTGGTGGGTCTTTTTGGCATGCAGGACACTATAACATGACTGACAAAGCAATAAAACGCACCCCCCCCCCTCCCCCCCCCCACACACACACACAAAAAAAAACTGTTTCATTCCTCAAGGTATGCCACACAAAGTTAGAAGTAGGCACATTGTAAAATTTAACAACCCTCTTATTTTTTCTTTTAAAAAAAAAGAAAAAAGAGACTAAAATGGTTTACTTCTTGTTTACTATTTTCACAGTAAACAAAGATCTATTCTTGATAAAGCAGCCACATGGAAGTTGAAAAGAGCAGTCCTAATGAAACACCTCCCTGGAGAAATGAAAACGATTAAAAAGTCAGCTGAAATTAGGACAGAGAAACAACAAGGAAATATCCACCAAAAAAAAAAAAAAAGCAATTAAACAGGCCAGATAGACTCGCTTCAAAAAATGAATCTCTCTTTCCATCTTAAAGTCACACATAAGAACTTGAGCAAAGTTTAGCTCAGCAGGCTACCATATACAGAAGGTGTGGAGCTTGAAACATTTGAAAAACACTCATTTCCTTTTGATCCATCACTCCAGTTTCTTCCATCATTTCTTTCATTAATTTCTTAGTCACCTCTGCAATAATGTCCACTTTAGCTCTGAATTAGTTTCATTATTGTTGAGGCGTGACGTACTGTAAAGCGATCAAAAGCAAAACTTTGGACTAAGTCTGCCGTGACCCCTACATGACCTCCGTGGGTCAAGTAATAATCAAGCATAGACTTAAACTCTTCACTTCAGCTAAGCTAGTTTTTTTCTCTTATTCATTTATCCATATTTACCGTTTTCTTGTACAACAACACTTATTGCATCACTTTTGTTGCTTTAGTCCTGTAAAGTTCTTTTTGAGAACTATAGATTGATTGATTGGCTGCTTCGAATGGCTCTAACCCCTGCCTGCTGCAGGACCTCCAAACTCTGATCAGACCATTAATGGTCATATTCAGATGCACAGTGTGCATGATTTTCACTTAACTGCTTTAATTTACCATTTAATGAAAGCATTTTAAAGAGATCCGAGTTAAAACCACAGCCAGACAAAACAAAAGTATTAACCTTTCTACCGAGACCCGACTAATAACATTTGTGTCACACTGGAGACAACACGTGGCACCTCTCCTAAAAGTCTGAAGCAGCTAAAATCTCCTTCCCCTCCTTGACCTGTTCGGGATCTGGCAGTTTCCATTGTTGTGGCTGCATCAGGAGAGCAAAATTATGCATAATTCATTGTTTACCTGACAGATACAAAGTCTAATTAGACCTCCACAGCATCTCCAGCTGCGATGGGAACCTTTGGTTTTTACTTATTTGAGTAAAAGTGACAAAAAAGTAAATGGAAAAGTCAAACTGTTACTCTGCAAAGACAAAGAAAAGCTTTATCTAATACTCAGACAGCAACACTAACGTTTGGTATGGCCAAATTGGCATATTTGTTTATTTGAAATGAGAAAATTATGTCTCATCAATGCTCCATAAAGCTCTACCCTCCCTGTGTGTGTTGAACAATAACAGCCTACCCCTGTTTTTTTTTTTTTTCCTTATTGCAGTTATGATCGAGATCCTTCCATTTGCGCGTTTCTTATTAAACCTCTAAGGGGAAGAGAAATGCTTTTGTTTCCAGCAGTATTGCATTGGTTTAAAGAGTTGAACTGTATGTGGTAGAATAGTACAGTATGTCCTCTCTCATTCACCCACACACCTGTGTGCACAAACAAACACAAAAGCACCGTATACACACCTACACAGTCGATATCTGTCTGGAGAAAAGTCTTTTCATTGGGCTATAAATGACTCTTATATGTGTGTATTCATAAAGGGACCACAAGGGGTTTTTACCAACACCTGATGTCATCTTCTGCCTTAGTTCAATGAAAAGAAATAGTTGTTTCTGCAAGACATTTGCTAGTTGGGTTTTATAAAACACGGCCTGGAGGGAAGCACCACTCTTCAAGTCATTTTGTCGCTGATTATATGATGTCAGTCACACTGTGCATTGTTTGAGTTTTCTCTTGGATGTGAAGCGTGTCCTCACTCAAAGGTAACAGATGAACATAAAAGAAAATGAGTACAAGGACTTGGCATCTATTTTAAAATACTCTGAATTTAAATACACACACACACACATTTATAAAGAGTATCAAAAAGCAACAGTCATGTGACAATATCTCGTATTGTTTGAGTACTCTTTTAGGTTCACTTTTTGAAAGGGTAAGTAGTCATTTTTAGTTATTTGCAAACTGCACAGCTTCCACTTGCCATAAAACTGCTAATAAAGGCTATAAACCAATCAACCATTGTAGAGGACTGAGATCAAGTGCCAGAAAACTTGTGTCCACCTCTCCTCTGTTAATCCAGTTGAAATATCAAATATTCCTCCTAGCATTTAATTCAAGAAAGTACAGTTCTGAATGGATGCATCATGCCAATGCTAACAATGCTAACATTGCTAACATCAACTCATAGGGGCCATGGGAAAGACGCGTATTCTTTAATCTCAAATTGCTCACACTTGTAGCCTTTACAGTTTTACTAAATATTCAAAACAACTAAAATAAGTTAATTTTCAAAACCCTGCTAGTTATTTGCACTTTGCTAGTTAGCATAAACTAAATTTTAGTTTGGAAATCCACTGCATTAACTTTTTTTTTTAAAAAAATGCAAATCAGGTAAATAAGACAAAATATTGAAAGCCGTTGTATAGCAGCTACATCAAATTACTGACATCCTGATGGGAAGGAATGGACACATAGATACATCGCATGAGTGCTTTGAAGCAAGTGGGAAAAGGTGCAATTTCACCAAATTTTGACCCAAAAACAGGTGGTGAAAAATCCACCCTAAAGGAGATCCACCCTAAAGGAGAATAAATGTTGAAGTACTCTCACAATGAATGTTAACATAGCTGAACATGTAAGCCAACGTTTTAAAACTGACAAGCTTCAACTCAACATTGTAGTTTTCCCTTTTCGAAGACAAATTTCTTGAATTATCAGTTTTGATGACGCTAGCTAAATTGATACCACACATTTCTATTAAAAACACAAAGCTACCAATTGCAGCCTTAACTGTACTCATTCTGTCCACTACTCTCTTTCCATCATTTCTGTAGATCACATGGAATGCAAAACTTTCCCAGACTACTGTTTTGAAACAGATGATAAGCTAGATCGCAAAGACTCACTTGTCTAAGCCATAGACTGTATAAAACAATGGATGAAACATTCAGTCATGTGACCCATTGGTTTCTGAAAACTGGTTTTGAAGCCCATTTTTCTTCTTGCAGGGCACAGCCATGTTACATTGGAAGCTGATGGAAACATGTCCTCTGCATATTAAATCAAAGTTAGATTTGGTCCCAGGTCCAAAACGGTTTTTTGACCCAGAGTTTAAATCTTTATTTCCCATCTAAAGTCAAACATTTTAAACGAGAATCAATGGAGATTGGCTCACTTTTGCAAGCAGCCTCTAGTGGTTAGTCAAGGAACTGCAATTACTCTTAGTTCTGTGTGAGGCTCAAAGCAGAAGTAAGATGGTTGGAAGTTGGTTGAATTTCACGATTTTTGTTTTTAATTAGTGTTTGCATTGCTTTAGTCCACACTTTTTCTTTTTTTTTTTGTTATTGGGTCTAATACACCCCCTTCTGGTTTGCTATGTGAATTACCTTTTGACCAACTTGAGCATTCTTTGTCTGACTGCATGTACCAAACCAATACATGTATCGTTACACTCCTAATGAATGGGGATCAAATCTGCATACTATTGGACATTTAAGGCAGATTACCTTCATGTTGGGTACAGTTTGTCAGCTACAACCTATTTTTGATCCACCAAGATACACACATGTACTCCCTACCCTCTTGTTTTTCCTGCATTAGGTGACTTAGATGTCTGGTGAGTGTTGTTTAGGGAAGAGCAATGATTCAAACCAAGAGACAGGCATGCTTTTTCACCCCAATTAACCCATGGAAGTTGAAAATGATGCCATTTCAAAGTCCAACTTTCTGCTTCTGAGATACAAAGAATGCAGCATCTGTTACAGAGACGCAGCCAGACTGGAAGCTACCTTCTGCTTCTAGGGTTTGTACAAATCTAAGCCAACCAGCTGTCTATCACAGATTCCAGTTTTTTTGGAGAAGCACAAGCATTTTCAGTCTTCTCACCTAACTAAGCAAGAAAGAAAAGGCTTCTGCTCTATAAAATGTCAAATTGTTCCTTTATGAGCAACATGATGTATATTTTTTTGGCATGAGACTATATAATTGGGTATCTTAAATGACAACTAAAAACATCACACAATTCTGTAATTTTGTTCAGAGACTTTTAGTCTGTAAATATGCCATTTAGTGACAGACCTGGTTCAGGGAGGAATTATCCAGTCTCCTGTCTTCATCTTTACCTAACGTCACAAAATATGGCATTGGTTTTCCCCTCCTATGTGGAGTGCTTTAAAAAAAAGGTTAAAAGAAGATGGATAAGAAGGAAAATGTGTCCAATTTAACCACTTCATACCTTTCAGTTTCCATACCATCACTTTACAGCATTTTGTTTCATACAATGACAATATTTCTTCCTTTTAGGATCAAATCTATCAACCAAGGCAGGATTTGTGTAAGATTATATAACGTTCATGACAATCTTAGCTCCTCGGAATCTAAATAAAGAGTAATGCCAGAGATATTTTCACATAAAAGGCCTTTCTTTGAGTTGTAGTGTTCAGGAGATGACCTGCGTACGAAACAGTTTCCCAGCTGTTTGGCGACTGCATCCAACATCCCTCAAAGCAGTCCAGACGGCTGGCTGCAGTTCATCCTTCAGCTGTGGAGTTTTTGAAATGCTACAGATGTGGGTCAAATAGCATTTGAAATTCATTTTTAGCCTCTGCTTCATCTTGCTCACAACAACCAGATGGCGGCTGTTCATCACATGCAGTATGCCCTTTTAGTTATTTAAACAGTTCTTGGAGGCAAAAAAAAAAACAAACAAACAAACAAAAAAAACTTATCTCAACGGTAAAGTCCCATGTGATAAAATAATTGGATCGCATCTTCCTCTAGATCCTGTCACTGAAAGAGTGGACTCTAAGGTTCCAAAGGTGGTTCATTGAGAAATAATTTTTAAAAAGCTGCTCATTTAATTTTAGATCTTGGCCTCATATTTCAAATCTTACTTTTTCTCTTCAGTATCATAGTAACAGAGGTGGCTGGTGTCTGTTTCCATGGTTACACTGAGAGCAGGATAGTCGTTGGAAGCAATATCATCATGCAGATTTGCAAAATTGTGAATGGATGGGAGGATAATCTATGGACACCAAAACACTGATGGATGTTTACAGATGTTACTTTTACTTTAAGACCTATACTGAAGTAAACTTTATGATTTATTTTTATTTGGAAAGTTTGGAACCATCTCTAAAGTAAATTTAGCTTCAAAACCATTTTGATCCATCCTGTTAAAGGTTGGATACAGAATTTTAACTTATTTGCAATATTACCTGAAATTAATCCCCTTTTTGAAGGAACAGGGCTCTGAAAACATTATCCAATCATTATGAGTGAAGCTAGTAAAGTCACTGGACTGTTTGAAGGAAAAATATATTTTAATGAACAACCAATGACCTGCAAGCCGCAACATCTGTTTTTTGGAACTGTAATCAATGTACAGTAGTAAAGATAACACTTCCTTTTCTGACCACTAGGGGCTGTTTCCAAAAATGAGTCCATCTCCATTTACTCCTCAGTTATGGCTTATGTTGATAATTGCTCCAACAGCTGAATTGCACCATAGGTTGGCTTTGAAGGGTTCGCAGTCTCTGGAACAATGACTTCTGATGGCCTGTGACCATGGGCAACAAGTCTGGATGCAGCTGGCTGCTGCATGCACCCTCATGACCCACTTGGAAGGGTGTGGACACCCATTGCAATCTAGTGGCCGATATTTTTTGGCATTTCAACCTATACCCACAAATGGGGTTAAGGCTAGGCTAACAGTGGTTAGCCACAGTAGTTATGGTGGAAGTTTAGACTTTCAGCTGTGCTTTTGCCTCTAGTAGACCTCATTTTAGATGTCACTACCAAAACATTTCAAGTGATTCCAGATTTAATAGAAACCACAGGTTTGGTTATCACAGGTGACCATGAGCCCAGCTGATGGTCTTGTGGTACCTGAGTTCAGCTGGGTGTGTTTTAGGAGCCACCTTTTTTGTTCCACATATTTCCCCCATTTGGGGATTAACCAGAACTGGGCAGACTCAGCTTTGGCTACTGGCTCCTTCAGCGGATCCCTGCCAAATATCTGCAGAGCTGCGGGCAAACATTTACTGCTGAAGATATGATTTAACATGTTGAGATGAGATGAAAAACTACATTCATGTTTAACCAATACTGGGTTCATATAAGTGCAGTAGACAATGACAAAAGAGATATGGATGTAATAGTGCCTTGCCATTGGCTGAGCCAACTGTCAATCATATTAGAAAACAATTTATTGGTTTATATACATTTTCCTGGCATGGCACAAACATTAAAAAAAAAAAAAGAAAAAAATTGTCATGGATATGAAATCAAACGATTGAGACCAAAACAGTTTTTTGATTGTAAATATGGTTGTAAATATGTTTATTTCTGCTGGAAAGTTGTACATTTTAGCATGGGAATCAATGGAGATTGACTTGCTTTTGCAGCCAGCCTCTAGTGGTCAGTCTAGGAACTGCAACAGAACTTAATTCCACATGAGCCTTAGCCCAGAAGTTAGATAATTGTCACTTGTGCTTCCTTTTGCTTACTTCTGCTGACTTCCTATATGTAGCTCAGACATGGAAATAGAGCAACAATGGATCTTACACGAGTTGGAGTTGATAAATGTTGAGCAATTTAAATTTTTTACTGGCATTGCAGCAGTTTGTTCTTTGATGTGGCCTGAAAACGACAAAGTAGGACTAGCAGTAGCAAAAAGTGGCCCAATTCTATCTGTTGTGGTCTGCATCGACATGACATGGTAACATTTGGAGAAAGATGTATGCCAGATTATGGCGTAAGGTTCTCTGCTGCACCACTGGTCCCACACTGAAGCATAAACCAGGTTTTACTGGTTTTTCCAACTTCTCTTACCCAACTTTTAAATCTAAAATGTCACAATCCGGATCAGTGAAATCATTTTTTTACATGTCCATTCCGTTTCTATAATTATTTTTTACCTAGATGATTAGGTTCAGTTTTATAGCTTTTATTTATACTGTCTTTACAGTTTTCCCATTTCCCTTTAATAAAATGCAACATGTTAAGATTATGTTTCTTTTTAAGTTGGGTTTGCTTTCTTAACCCCCAATTTATGATTAATGCAAAACAAATGCACAAATGCGCCCCCCCCCCCAAGCACATCTTTTCTCTGTTAATGGCTTATGCGTCTGTTGGTGAGAGGTTTGAAAATGAGTCGATTTTGACTTCCAACTTCCCTCTTCTGAGACAAAGAGTGCAGCATTTGTTACGAAGACCCGGCCAGCCTGGATGTTGCCCACCGTTTGTGCCAGGCTAAGCCACCCAACTGCCTTCTCCAGCCTCTTGTTTTGCATACAATCATGAAGTCTTTTTTCTTTTCTCCCAGTCTTCTCACATAATTCCAAGCAGGAAATGTAAATTTCCTAAGTGCAAAAGAAATTACTGAATTTATGCACACTGCTTTTAAATGTTACTTTTTACACTTTAATTACCATGCCTCAAAAAAGAAAACATTTTTTGTATGTCTTGCTTGGAAATCAGCTGTTTTTTTTGTTTTTTTTTTAAACTCTACAATGCAGTATTATGTGGGTTGGAAGTTCTGCAAAACAGAAGGACAAGTTTTTTTCCCCAAACAAAGCTGCTGCCACATACATAAATATGTACAATTAAAATTACTTTTAGATTATTTTATGATTCTAATTTGATAACGTTTCATTTTTGAAGTCTTGACTGATAGTGCAAAGGGCTTAGCCTGGATTACTTTCCTTCGTATATGTAATTTCTATTTAAAAATCAGACAGCAATATGTTCTTCCTTTTAAAGAGGAAATGAAACCAGGCTCAGTAAAATCACTGCCAAGTGTGCACTTATGTTGACATGCTTCAATCAATCAGTAATGCCAAGGAGGAGTTCAGAGACCTTAGAAAAATGACTCCATGGCCTAGTTCTGATAACCGCTGAGGGGCTGACACCAGAGGCTTGACACATATATTCCTGTTGTCAGCTCTTATTTACACAATATCACTTGTGACAAATGTGGCTCCAGCTTATGCCAGCCGATTACCGAGCATCAAAGCCGGAGATATAGTGAAAAGTTCATGTCTCAAAGTCATTTAAGGTAGGATGTTTAAACACAGCTTGTGCCCAGCACAGGGAAATCAAACACAACTGGCAGTGATCACCGGAAGCAGAGAAGCCAGCGAGGATTTTTTTTCAACAAATAGGAAGCAGCGAGTAGATGTTGTGAAACCTTAACTGGCATGCCGTGAGAAACAATATAACTGCAGTTTATGTTGGCCTGGGTTATACTTGTAGTTTGACCAAGCGTACATGTCTGTTTGCATAAACAACCAGTTGCGTTATCAATGTATTTTGCCTCTATAAAGGCAATACATGCAATACCGGCGGTCTCCAACTGGGGGCAGAATGCAGTCCAAGAGCTGAAAATACAACTAAATAAAAGTGAGAACACTAAAGAGGAAGTAATTAAATTCAAGAGAAAACAATACTGATGTGATGGGAGATTAATTATTAAGCTATTAAATCAATGCTATCGAGACAGGAGTTTGTCAAACATTAAGTAGACATGGGACGATAAGAATCACCTACAGTGCTTTCGTCTGTCCGTTACATTTCATGATGCCACAAGTCAAAATGTTGTAAAGGACATTTTATGACACCAAAACACACAAACAAACACAGGGAACCTGCAACTGCAGCAGAGCTTTGGGTTACTTGCAGTCAGCTGTTGCGCTGGCTAACATTAGTACCTCGAGCGATCAAGTGAATATTTCATCTTATGGACATGTCATATATTATGTCCGAGGATGTGTAAGACAGACATGCTAAACAAACGCAGCTTGGCAAGTATGTGTTATAAACAGCTAATATTATCTAGGTCTTAGAAGCACTTGTTTCCTCTGCTGCTTAGGTCAAGTTAATCCAACTTTCTTTTACATTTCAGTACATATTTTCCAGACAAAGAAAAAAATAAAGTGTTTCATCAGTTTCTCCTCTAAATTGATGCAGATGGTGTTTCCTTGAAACAGCTACATCTGACTTGATAAACTGTTGCCAATACATCCATTTTCTATACCAGCTGAATCCAATTTCTGGGTCACGGGGGTTGCTAAAAACAGAAATAGCAAAATGTGCAGTTTCTTGAATTGCCACTAGGGGCTGCCTCCAAACAAGAGTCACTATGTATTGACCCCATTTTTGAAAATACCCAATGTTTACTGCTTGGTACCAAACAAACAAACAAAAAAGGTTTTGGTCTTCATAGCTAAATATGTCAAAATCTGTAGAGGGTATTATTTTTTTTGTACATCAGCTGAAACTCTGTTGAGCTACAAATTACGGGTTAAATAATAATTACTCCTACTATTATTATTAAAATGACTACTAGTATTACTACTACTACTACTATTAGTGATATCTACATTACAGTCTATGGCATCAAACAGCTAGATGTCACCACTTCAGTAACTTGAAAGTTAGCATTTACAGTGAACTCTACTCAAGCTGCCAAATCATTCCCCCGTCCAGCTAGGAGCTGATTTGGCTGAAGGTTGGCACTGACCGGGTAACTGCTTTTGGCTAGAGCTGGAAGCCAAATTTCCCTTTGACCAGTGCAAAGGCTGCTGACTGGCTACGGTCCTTTTGCTGCTGCTCTAGCCAAACCACCTTGCTAGATTGATTCCAGCTTCAACTGTCCAACTAGTGACAGACAGCTGTAGAACCTCTGGGGAAGATCAGCCGGAGAATCTCCAGTCCTCCGTTCAGCTGTGGCACTTCATGTTTTAGATGTCATCTTGGCAGTGACATTTGAAATGAGGATGGATGAAAAGATTCTTTTAGAACAAGCTACAAAGTCAAACAACTAACTTGTAGAAAATGAAGTAAGTGGCTGCTTGGTCACTCTCTTGGGTTGCTAGAATTGGGATTAACCAGGGTTGGGTGGAATAAAGATGGCCATCTGTCAAGTTAGCATGTCCCATGTGTCCAGAAATCAAGCTTCAAAAAAAAAAAAAAAAAAAAAAAGTTTCATTATGGTCGCTTTAATGCCAAATTACACGTGTTAAAGCTCGAACCTCACCACTCCCCTCCTTTACTAAAGATATTGGGAATGATGACCAATAACATAACTTCTTGTGTTTGGAGCGTACAGGTAAGACGTTGTGGTAGTGAGATCTTTTTTGGGCAGCAGAAACTTGGTAGGTGTGGAGAGGTCATGGCTTCCAGAAAATGTGCTGCTTGAGTGAAATCAGTAAACTTGTTCGCTCTTATAAAAATGAATAGATGAAGATTTTAGTCTAAAAACATATTTTTAAATATACACAAAGTTAAGATTTGGTTCATCTGTAAAGACCCTATCCACATTATTACTTATGTGGAATGACATTGAGTCTTGTCAGAAGCTTAAAATGAATAAATCTGAAGTATTGCGCTCTCTTCTAACATTAATTCTCACATGTTCTGTTCTCGCACATAATTTGGTCCTTAAAAGTTTACAATTCTTCCCATATAATCATAAACTCCAGAATAAGTCCAGAAAAGGTTTTGCCTATATATTCTGCAAGCTATCTGTCTTTATATGCATCTTTTCTAAGATCAAATGTTGCCAGCATAAGGCTCAAGGTTTTGTTTATAATCTGGAATGATAACGAAATGGACAAAGATAATGGAAAAGCTTTCATTTGTACTCTGCTCTATTAAAAAAGATAGCCATCCTCCAGTAGTAGAGTCATAAGACTTAGTCACAATACATTGTACTCACAATTGTAGTACTTTATGAAAGAAACTGTTTCAGATGGATTCAGCAGCAACAAATAGCTAGACATTGCACTGTAGATGACTTTAAGTTAATAGGGTACGATTGATTATTTTCTGGCACATTTATTTTCAAAGAGAGGCTGAAGATATGAGGCTTCTGACAGTCTTCTGAGGCCTCTGCATTCCCAGCAGAGCTCTTTGGAAACTGAACATATGGGAGTTGAATGGTCAGTTGGGATATGTGCATCTGCATGTACACTTGAGTGTTTGCCAGGGCTGACAATGCGTAATGCATTCGTCATGCCAGCCAGGCCAAGCAGGCATAAAAGCCCTTTCTTCTTAATCGAGCCCCATAGGGTAATTCAATAATACAGATGGGAGCCGTCATGCTTTTCTGAAAGACAAGGAGGAGGAGGAGGATGAGCAACAAGCAGAGGATGAAGATGAAATCATCTGAGCTCTGTGGTTCATGGCTTCTCCATTGAGAGTGGAAAATTGATGTTAATAGAAATACAGAAAGCTAAATAGTTTTTTTTAGCATTTTCATATTGATAAGGTAATTTCCTTTTAATTTTACCCATTGAGAAGTGAAAAACAGCAAATCATTCTGTCAGACAAAAAATATTGTTGCAATTATGTTTGCAGCATCATATGTGAATCTGCCATAGATTATGTGAACAAAATCTGCTTTACAAAAGCTAAACTCATCCTCACAAAATTTTACACAGAAATGGAAAAGCAGAAGAGTGAGGGTATGCTGGAAGGACTGGACCAAAGTCCTTCTCTCTTTGGATTTAAAAAAAAAAAACATCCCCTACACTGGTAAACTACCATGGTATTAAATTAAAGAAAAAAAAAGAAAAGCAGTTCCTTTTTGGTGGTCCCTCTTATCATGCTACAGACATCACATAATTTATACAGCCTTTATGGATTTTTTTCTTCCCTCATTTCCACTATAAATAGGTGTCACAGGAGGAACAGTGCACTTACAACCAGTAAGGTGTCCTGCAGGTGTTGGACAACAGTCTGCACTGCCCGAATGTGTCAGTTTTGTTTATGTCTCTGTTTTTGACTCTGAGGTAGAACTGGCAACATGTCCTGGGGTTTCCCAGTCCGTGCTTGAATACAAATGGGTTGCCAAAAAAGGAACAATAGATGCATTTTAAAACACTGATTTGAACATCGTACTCATGCATTGTCCCATCTGGTTTCAGTGCCAGGTTTCTCCAAATGAACAGAGATTTGGTGTCCAGAGCGGTGCCTGGAACGGCTCAAAAGAAGGTTAGAGTTGATAGCCAGCATTCAGAAAACAAGTGATTTCTTCATATTTTTTAGCAAGAGGTGACTAAGGGATTACTCATGAATGAGCGGTTAAAATCTGTCATTTGTTTACCAACTATGACCTTCAGCAGAACATAAGCAGCAAAGACTGGGAACTGGTCTTACCAAAAACAAGGACAAGACTGAACGTCCAGCAGTCAGTTGTTAAAATGAATTGTATATAAATGTCTTGTTCAAGTGTTGCTTTTTCTTCCTGTCCCTGTATCTCCACTTAGATTATTCAATAAAGTCACATCATGTTGTGCTTAGCAGTTGCAGAGCTTTTAGCTTCATACTAATGTTAACTTAATGATTTGTACATGAAAATCTAATATTTGTCATTTATCTAAAGACAATTTTTCGATTGAGATTTACATGAGCTGCTTTAAGATGATCAGTTTCATATTTTTGATTTACATGATACAAAAGGGCATAGTTTGATGATCAGGAAGTCCCTCTTCACAGAATTATGCGTAACTAAAATGGAAGCGAGCTGACTTTGTCTTCTCAACTACAGCTTAAATGTCCAAGTTGTTTGTGCTTCAAAGAGCATTTCTTGGAGAGTACGCAAAACTCAATATAACCCCAATTTCATGTTTCCTCTGGAATTTTGTGTGTCATACCAAACACATTCACCTGAATTGTTCAAGTGTTTTAATTCCAATTGAACAAAAACTTTAAGTATAGCTAATTTTTAGTACTTTTTGTTGTTGTGCATTTGTGCTCAACCATTTCACAACTTGAAATGTACAGTACTTTGTACTGCAAATTTTTTTTGAAATGGTGCTGTACTCAAGGTGTTTGTTTTAAATAATGCCATTGTGACGGGCAAAATTTGTATTAGTCTATTATTAGACATATGGATAACATCCAGGAAGCGCTGTTTACTTCTGTTATGAGCTGATTAAGATCAAGATGGCTGTTTTCATAGCTTCTTAATCAGACTATTACCTTAATCTGCTCAGAGCAGTCATATCTAATATTCATTTATGTCAAAAAAAAAACACCTTCTCAATATTTAGTAATAATTTGAAGCAGCAACTCATGGCACTTAAAATCCTTCTCTCTCCAATGCAAAATAGAAATAAAACAATGTTATAAATACATCAGCCAACTCCATAGTAATGGTATAGGGGAGTTCTACATAGGAAATTGAAATAAGCTTATCAAAATTAACTTTCAGACACTACTGGCATTATTCTATCTGCGCTGTTCATTTTTATCATTGCTGCTATACAGATAAGACATAATTGGTGCCGGCTAACAGTGATTAGTTTTACACAACTTTTTATTATGCATTTCTGGATATATTAAGGGCACTGTGCAGAGCATTATAATTCTCACTACGCATTTGGATAGCATGACAAAATGTCAAATTCTTTGTAGTGTACTAAACAGAGTGATTCTGGACACAATGGCAAATGTTAAGCTTACAGTCAAAAATAAAATAAAAAACATGGCAAAAATATTAGTTTTAAAAAAAAAGGTAGGTAATGCCATTTGACGAGATTTCTAACATTTAAAATTTTTTAAAACGTAAAAAATACTGCAATTTCATACACCACTAAAATTAGATGCTGTACAGTACTTGTGGGGGAGAACCACCTCCCCACCCAAAAACATTAATCATCAGAAAACACATCTGTAGTTGGTGAAGTAGGAATACAAACACTCCCAGAAATTGCTCATTTCAAAAATTGAAATAGCCTTGTTATTTTTCAATTGTCTAGTTAGTTGGGAAATGCATTTCTCTCAGGAATTGAACGGACACCAGTCGGAGTCTATCAAAACTGAAACTGAGAATGTCCAGCAGTGCCCCAAGGACATAACACACAGATGTGCACATATGCATGCGCTTCAACCTTGTTGCTCATAATTTCACAAAGCACATATTTATAAAAGGGGAACGAAAGGAGAAAAAAAACCCACACGACTGAAGTTGCTAATAATCCAACAGCATGGAAAGCCTTCAGCAACAATCACTCTTACAGAACAACTAAAATAAATGTAATACAGCAAGAATTTACATAAGATTTCATGCAAACTGCTATTTGTTAAGTGCTGATAGT
This sequence comes from Zenarchopterus dispar, assembly GCA_028564865.1. Taxonomy (NCBI): domain Eukaryota; kingdom Metazoa; phylum Chordata; class Actinopteri; order Beloniformes; family Zenarchopteridae; genus Zenarchopterus; species Zenarchopterus dispar. The sequence continues at coordinate 30,716 of JAOWBL010004457.1, read as the reverse complement.
GTTGCCGCTTATAGATATGCAAATTGGGCTAAGGGCATCCAATTAAATCCTGCTTCTTTAACTGCAGTTAACTATTCTCCAGTCTGAGCTCATTTTAATCAGCTGGGGAGTTTTGTCTTAGAATACTTGTGCTTTCTCAGCATCATGCTGCTCCATAGGAGGTTTGACTCCAACATTCACAACTGCTCAGTAAAACAATAGATCCTTTTTGTGGTCCGGGATAGATGCAGCACATGCGATCAAGACTGGGGTAGGTGACAATTAAAAATGGAAATATAAATTCAACACTATTTTGTGACCAGCATGTAACGTCATATCACAACTATTTGATGTCTGGCAAGCCTCAGGATCATAAAAGAGATCATTGTACTTAACACCCAAATGCCATTTCAAGGAAGTGCTAGTCAGGAAGAATTATGGTACTTGACCTCAGTGACAATCAGCTTGCTCACCCAGTTCCCATTAACTTTGTATGAAATTAATCAACTTCCAACTGGTTGAGGCAGATAGCTGCCCCTCCCGAGTCTGGTTTTGCCAGATTTCTTCTGGTTCTGCCAAGGTTGTTTTTTTTCCCTTTACCACCATTGCCATGTGCTTGTTCAGGATGGGGTATTTTTCACAGAGAAGTCTTGGTGCAATGTTGGTTTTCTTAGGTTAGCAATTTTTTTAAAAAATTATTGGTTTTGTATTAATTAGCCTAGTTTGGAATGAGTTGAACTGTATTCTTCAAGAGCCTTGAGATTAAATTTGTCACAGTTTGGTGCGATTAATAAGTCTGGTACCTATGCCACTCACAGGCATTTCCACCAGTAAACAATGCACCACATCTATTGCGATGGGACAGGAGGCTGGTTTAAAGTGCCAACTAAACAGGACTGTCAAAATGCTGCTAATTAAGACAACTATGTTGCAAGCAGAACTGCTTATATTTGGCTGACAGTTTCCTTTGCATGCATTGGCACTATCCCCAGCGGATGAAAGAGGAATCCAGAAGAACCAGAAGAACTCTGGATATCAAAGACTATAACCTTTTTTTTTTTTTTGATGCTCATGGGCCTTCAGTTGGACAGTTGTGGTGTAGATTATTTGATGAGACTTCCAGATAGGTACAAAGTGTCATCAGCATAAACAAAATAATGCACTCTGATCTTCGATTTCACTATGACTTGATTGTATTCCTCTCTTAGGTGCTTTGGATAAGGGGGATAAATGTTAATGTAATTCTAAAATAAGAAAGTGAACTGTACGTGTGCCAAAAAAAAAAAAAAAAAAAGAAAACCCTCATCCTGGTTTGAGAGAAAAGGCTGATGCCCGTTTTGCAATGGGGCTTAAGTTGCATTATTTAGTACATCATTTCATGTTCCATTTTAATTGGAAAGTTAGTAGACAAAGTTGTAGGATTTAGACACCGTCAGAGCTCAGACAGTGAGACCTTTAAGATGATTGCTGAACTGGTCTACACTGGCCCGATTCTTATTCTCCACAATTGTATTTCATTGTACAATTAGCATAAGACATGTTTTAAACCGTTTAACTTTTTTGTTTTTCACATAAAAAAACTTCAGCTCTTCTGCACATCTTTGTACCTCAAACATGTGCAGAAGACCTTTCAGGGGTAGTGCTTTTGTTCCCAATCATGTTTACAAGTTAATCGAAAAGCACTTTTTTCCAAATGTGTTGCAGACTTGAAATGCAAAAAATTTCATGTATACTAAAATAAGTCGATAAGACAATGTGAAACAATTCAGGTTCACATCGTCACATTAAACTGGAGAACATTTATTCTTTACAAAAAAAAACTTAAATCCATTTATTTTAATGGAAAAGTTGTTATTCCTCTTCTACATATCCCCTTTTCACCCAAAAGACTGTGTCCAGTGGTGCGTGGAATCCACCGCTGGACACATTTGTTTTTCTACTCACCTGTGTCAGTGTCTTCCTCAGACGTCTGTTCCTCAATAAACCCTCCTCGGTCAGCTTTGCGCTCAGCTTCTCTGCTTATTCATTCAGTCTGTGCACCCGTCTGTCTCACCATGCTGCTCCAAGCAAAATGTCAAGCTGAAGAAGCCAAGGATGCACTCCCAGTATAACCAGAGATAGAAATCACAGGTGAACGAACAAGTCACAGCTGGGCCTGTTTACATCTGACCTCATGTGTTTGATTTGGGTCACGTAGCCTTCTCATTAAATCAGTAATTAATGAAGGGGGATGCCAGAGTTTTTTTAAATACCTGAACCTGACCTAACCAAGGAGAAACTGAAGACATTATCAGTATAAAACAGCAACAGTTCAATTCAAAGGAAGATCAAAATAACTTAGGAGGAAAATAACTAAAACAAACAAACAAAAAAACTAACAGAGAATACCATAAAAGGTAGAAAATCCAAATAGAAACCACGTATTAAATTTATGTTCTGGGCAGAGAGCGTAAATATTTACTAATGACTGATGGGAAACTAGTGAGTCTGTCAAGAACAGAACAAAGGTGAGGAGCAATCAAAACAACTCAAAATAGGTGTGGAAGAAGTAACAGCAGCAAGTAAAACCAAGATAATAAAATAAGACAGAAATTGAGGGTAAAGATTACTACTATGACACCTTTTCTGGAAATGAGTCAAGTCTTTATTCTTTTTCATTGTTAATTTTGTGTCTTGTTTCACACTTCTTTCACAAATATGTGTGATGGCATATGAACATTTTTGTAGTTTCATTTTAAGAGAAGAAACTTTCATTAAGGTTTCCCACACAAGTCCAGCAAGTGTGACCATTGAAAAAGACCTAATAAGCACACGGAAAGATAATTATGTACTTACATTATAACACAAGGACAACTAATATAACTATAATATAATGTAACTACAGTACTTTAGAGACGTATGTGAACCATGGTGACCTTTCCCACGGTACATCTTGAATTTGTTACCTGTGCCAAGTTTGCCTCCAACCACTGGATGGCAGTATCTCAAACTACAATAATGTTGTGGTTATGTGAATTATTTCAAACAAAAATGTCCAAGAAAATAAAAAAACTTATGAAGAGGGATGACATTATAAAGATAGACTGGAAGAAAGGACTTTTTCTACCTAATGGAGATGAGTCAGTATGTTTTTAGAGGACTGAAAATGTATTTGTTCATCAAGTGTCTGCCAGACCTTTACACTAGTACTATATATATATATATATATATATATATATATATATATATATATATATATATATATATAATTATTAATTATAAAGCCACTACTTGGCAAATATTTTCACGTGAAGTTTCATTCTCCCCAGCCTCCACGTGCAACAGATGTGCTGCTGATGGCTCTGTAAAGTAGTACAAAGCAACCATCGCAGCATCTCACACGCTGTACTTAACCTCTTGATACATATTTCGACCAAAACAGCTCAAATTGCATTTATGCTTTTGTTCGAAAGAGGATATGCCATCGTTGTACTCAATGGCACTCAGACAGGGGGAGAAAAGGATATGTGTGTGTGGGAGAGAGGTTTTGTGTGGTGTCTGTGTCGCCACACAAGTTTAAAAGCAATATGCCTGAGAGAAGTGGCACAAGCCTTTTTTTCACCAGGTTCAACAGAACAGATTAGTCTTTGTTTGGTTATTTTATGGAGCCATTAAAAGAACATTACACCTTTTTAAAGATTTGCTTTAAATGGAGCAGATTTTACACACAATGAACAGCATGGATTTCCTTTCTCTTTTGACTTGAAATAGGAGGCAACGAGAATGAAATCAAGAACTAGTTCAATGTAGTCATGTGACCCTGATATAAATGAAGCTTTAGAGTCCCGCTTGTGTACTCCTTTCCATTTAATTGTTTTTAAATGTACATATATATTCCCATGTAAGACCTTATCAGGTACTAGATATCAAGCTATAAATTAAAAAAAAAAAAACAAGTTTATAATCCTGTCAACTGAATGATTCACACAGATTAGATAAATTTAGTGGATTTGTTTGAGCTTCATTAAGTATTAGCTGAAACCAGGAAAGTGAATGAGCAGTAAGTGAGGTAAAGACATAACGATTCTGTATATGTGGTCAAAAGTTCTGTTTTATTCTGTCTTGGCCCTTTTTCCACTTTTCAGACACCTTCTTTTACGGATATAATATTGTTGTTGCCAAACAAATTCAGCCAACAGCCTAAATGCTGACTGGAAATGCTATTACATGCCATGCTAACTCTGGAAGTCTTCCAGGAAGCTTTCCTGATTTCAGAAGCGTAAATCCCTCCCCTGTGTTTGGATTGATGGCTCCGCTTTCATCCAAAAGGAAATGAATCCACTTTATTTGTCACGGTGACACCATGAATAACGATAAGCATTGTTTTTAACTTGATTATTGATTTGGTTTCCAGGTCTAAACACGTTTACAGGATGTAAACCCTGCAGACAAGTAGCCGGACCTCACGTGTCCCACCTACATCTGCATTGCATGCTCACTTTTCTTCTCTCTGACTCTTGCAGAGAAACCAACCGTCATCGATGTGGGCATATATGTCAACAGCATCGGGCCTGTGTCATCCATCGATATGGTGAGTGGGGAAATTATCTCCCTTCCTACGATCGCTTCCATCCTCACCCATTTGTTCGTTATGTGACATAGGCGTCATCAAATATAAGTACTGTCATTTCTCACGGAGGTCTTCTGGGGCGCCACAGCTGTTTTTGTCACTATGGAAGCCAAGATAGACAGGTGTGGATGCTGTTTTTTGTTCACGTCCTGTGGATCAGCTGGAATAGAGCCTTTAAGTGAATTTAGCAGTAGAAACCAGAAAAAATGTGTCATAATAAGCTTTTGCTATCAAAATTAGGATTGCATTGGGATTTTTTGGATATTACAAGAAAAAGTTTAGCAAGGAGGGAGGTATAGTTCTGAGAGACTGGGATGTGGATCGATGCATATTTCATTACGGAGCTCCCCGATCAGATGCAATAAAGCGTATGAAAAGTTGAACCTGAAAGCTCATTCAGTGGCAATGAGGAAATAGCTTCTTCTCAGGCTGCTGAAATCATAAGCGGGCTGTTAGGTCTTGAATCAAGTGCGGTTGACTAAATGGATGCAGCCTTTTCAGGGTCTGTTCAGTTGCTGTCAAAACATTCACATATTTTCTTTCTTCCTCTTCTTCTGGTAATTCTCCTGCATAACATAATCAGTACACTGCTTTTGCAAACATTATCGGAGCGAGTTGTGATAATGGAAAAGATTTCATCTGTGAACTCACCAGATCACCGGATGCTGGGTTGCAGCTGTTGCTTGGCAACATTAAAAATTTCAAGATTTAATAAAAGCAATTTTGTTCTTTTTTTTCAAATATCTAACATTAGATATGCACCTTCAGAGGCAAATTACAATAATTCATAAAAACTAGAGCAATATTAGCAGAAGTGCATGGATTTGCTTTGTGATGCTTTTGGAAATAATCACTGCTGAAATTAACCAAATATTTACTGGCGAGTTTTAAGGTTTAAGGCTAAGCATTTGGGAGTAGACTTCACTTCATATCCAGGGTTTTATGTTGCAGTGACAATTCCCCATGTACCTTGCAAAGTGAATAATATTTGGGATATAAAATGGTGAAGTTGAACTTCTAGTTCATTGCTTTAAATTTTTGGCCCTGAGGAACCAGGTAGTTACTATAGATGAACATTTCTGCCATTAAATGGCAGTTTGTTTCTTTTCTTTCCTGATTTACAGACCAACACTTATAGTTTGTGTTTCATCAAAGTGCAGCTGAAGCCAGCAAAGATGAGCAGAAAGTAGTTTATCTCCCTCCAAAGCAGTCAAACACACCCTGATTGTCTAAATTTTGTCTTTTTCATCATCTACGAATCTGCTGCAATCTTATTTCATGATGCATTTGGTTCTTAAAAAAATATAGTGGCAAGAAGGAGTAGGAGAAGGAGTAAGAAAAACCCCAAAGAAACAACTGGTTTTCTGCATTAATTTACCATAAAATGTAATCTGATCCCCTATTTTTTACAATAATAGTCAAATACAATGTGTTTGAGCCGATAACACATAAACAGCTATAAATTCTTGTTTGTTTGGGTTTTTTTTGTTTCTTAAACCCATTTAACATTCACAGCGCTGAAGGAAAAAGTATGTGAACCCACAGAGTAGTGACTTTAACAAAAGTTGACTGGAGTCAGTAATTTGATACTGAAGTTCACTAATAATGAGTGTGGAAGTGTGGTTTCAAGCTTTGCTTAATATTGAGAGGCCAGTAGCAACAGATGCAGAAGAAACTGCCTTGTTGATCCAAGGTTTTACTGCAGCCATTGGACGCTTGAATATGAGTCAACCTCAGCACACTAAAATATGTTCAGCATCTGTTAAAATAATTGTGATTAAAAAGAGGCCCAGACAAATTTCACAAGAGAGAAGTTTCGCTAAGTAAAATAGAAATGACTGGCAAGGCTTGTTTAGAGCTACTTTGATTATTAATGAAAGTCAGACATTTTACGTTCATGCACATTTACTGCTGTGAGCCATGCCTTGTAAAAAGGAAGAAGTCCAATCTCTGCAGACACACGATCAAGAGGAGGTAATCTAAATGAGAGTGGAAAAGGTTTTAAGGTCAACTCAACGTGTTTATGCATCCATCAGTACACAGTTAGACAAACTGTCTATAAATGGAGACTGTTTAGATAATGTGGTTCATCTTGCTAGAAGTTTGCATCCAGCCAAGATGATTCCAAAGTCTCGATGAGGTCAAGAAGAACCCAAGAATAACCAAGGGTTCATTAGTCTACCATGTGTTGAACAAGCAGGATGTCCACAGTAGAACATTAGGTGGGACACCACTGCTCCTAAAGGAACATTACTGCGTGCCTGAAGTTTGCCAAAGAGAACCTTGACAACACTATTTGTGAACTTATGAAATAGAAGTTCAAATGCTCTGAAAGAACATTCAGCACCACACACATCAAATAGATAATCTCAGTAGTGAAGGATGGTGGAGGGAGCATCACGACTTTGACTACAAGCGTTCACTTACTTTCCCCCCCCCAAGGTGCAAATGTTTAGGTAAAGGCACAACAAATCATAATTGTGTGCTTTAGGTTTAAGCTTATTGTGTTTGTCCATTATTGCTATCATTTTATGGAAAATTAATGCAAAAAAAAAAAAAATTACTTAATTCTAAGGGGTTGACATACTGCATTTAATTTTTTTTTTTTTGTCTTTTGCCATTTTATATTTTTCAGTAGCTTCTTCAGAATATAAACCACTGAATTTTTGTATAGATGAATATACAACTTTTTGAGGCATTAAAAGGCACTTAAAGCAGCCATACACTAAATAATACACCTTTGTACTTCTTAAGAGGCCCAAAATTTCACCTCCTGGGTAGCTTAAATTAAGATTTTACAATGGTGCTTTTGCTTTCAAAATATTTGGCTTGGCTATAAAATTGATCATTTTTATCATCGCATTTTATGGAGTAGTTCCCTACACTGAGATCAGCTTCCCTCAAAGAATACTCTCACTACATTTTACCCACAAGTAACTCGGGTCTTTTTTTCTGAATTCAGTCCTGTTCATTTCTGTTAGGTATTCACTGTATAAAATAAATCTACAGTTAGATATATATCTGGCCTCAAAAACACATTTTAATGTAGTGAAGTGTCAAGAACTACTTTTCTCCTCATGTTCAGATACATAGAGTTTTGGCTTTTCTCTTTCTCTTTCTTTTTTTAAAAACATGCAAGATGTTTTAGATTCAGCCTCAAAACTGCATTTCCCCAAATGTTCCAGTTGGCTTTGTTTTTCAGCCCTGGATGTAAAACAACACTTGATAGAAATCAAAGAAAAGCAAACCCCTCATTAAAATGGATAACATGATAAATAATTTCTTGTAAATCCCAAACTCATTTGGCAGCAATTCAAATCGAGTAAATTAACCAAAGAAATAAATACATAGGTTTTGATTAGGAAAGCGAAAACAACTCTGCTTCCTGCTTAGCCACAATGATGAGAGCTTTTTGATGATCCTTAAAATTAACTGATCCAAAACAATAAATGAAGGTGAGTCCCCCCGGAAAAAACAAAAACAAAAACAAAACAAATCTGTTGTAGAGCTCTCATATTGGATTGTTCTGCACTGCTGCTTTTACGATGTCCACTCTTCTATAATGTTGTGATTTCCATGACAAAAGGATAATGTAGAGCAACCTGCTCATTACTTCAGCCGAAGCCCCTGCAGGGTGATTCAGCAGTTAAATGGGAAGCTCTTGACAACAGAGAAGGGGCTTATTTTTACCATGACGTCCAATCCCCACAGGAACCTGCTTATTATCGCATGTCTGCTTACAAAAGACATCAATCATCTGACACGACTGACAGGAAACAGATTTAGCTTGCAGATAAACTTGAAGTCTGCTCACATTGCTTTTACCTTTGACTCTTGATTCACCAAGTCCTCCATGAAGCTGCTTTGGAGTAAAATGTAGTGTGTTTTCAGTGTGTCATTGTATAAGACTGCGTTACAAATCATGCATGCATTTAATCTTTCACTTGTTGCTGAGGGGAACTAAGCATGAAATATTTCTGATGCAACACTCTGGGGGAGAATTTTTATGACAGTTGTCCTAGTTTGACCAGTCATTTATTAAATCTTTAGGGTGTCTGGGGATTCATGTATCCCTTGTTGGCATGGTATTATGAATTAGGAACAAGGCGATGCAACAACAATCAGGTAACATTATTATAACAATTATAAGAACTATAAAATAAGTGTTTGTTGTTGAATTTGTGCTCTTTGAAAGGTGTCTGAATGTAATACTTCCCCACAACTGATGTCTTAAGAAATTCAGTTGGAAATTCCTGCATAAGTTTTGCTCAGTTAAAGGTAGGGTAAGGAATTTCTGGATGATGCCATGTCTGGTGATATTTTGAAACAGTACATCAGCAAATACAGAGATGTAGCCCTGCTCCCCATGGGCATGAACTGTCCCAGTAACAGTGGCTGGAGCTATGTTTGATATACTTTGGGAGGGGTGGGGGGCCAAGCTGCTACTTTTCTGTTCGTGTCCAGTGAACAGGGTCAAAACTCCACTTGAAGATCACTTCTTTTATGTGTGCAGCTATAAATGGTGAATAAATAATTACCAAATTTAACAAAAAATGTTCAAGGCTAGAAATTATCCCAACTTTAAGTACTCAGTTTCACGGTGCTGCTCAAACTATTAGTCTGGGTTCAGTGTGTGCCAGATGTTTTTCTTCTCAAGTTCTTGTTAACAGCATTTTGACAGGAAATGGAGTAGAGAGAGAGGAAGACACACAGTAAAGCATCACAGGTCGCTGTGATGCTTTACTTTGCCAGTCCATCACAGGGCCACATTTTGGGTTTTACATAAGGAAAAATACAATACAATTAAACTAAAAACTATACACATAATGTATTGTGATAATGAATGGGATGATTGCAGAAAGTATGAGTTTAGTATCCAAATAGCACTTTATCCAAAATTCTATGAAAGTGAGATAAAGTTCAGAGCTTTGTCTCAGCTTGTCTGGGGCATGATGTCCTGAGGGCTTGCTGTATGACAGGAAAGATTTCCTGTATCTGCTCTTGTGCAAGTAGAGCTGAACCCATCTGCTGAAGAAGGAGCTCTTCAGTTGGTCCAAGATGAAGTGAAGAGGGTGTGAAGGGTTGTCTAGAATGGATAACGCTTTGTCCAGAGACGTCTCCACAGCTGCTTCCTGAAGTGTTTGGTTTGTAGCCGATTACAGAACCGGCCTTCTTCAGTTTGTTGATCTGAACACAGTTCCTGTCACAGATGCTACTCCCCCATCTCACCACAGCAAAGAACAGTACACTGGAAACCCCAGACCGTTACAAAATATCTGACAACAACCTGCATATGTTACATGGTGTGCAGCTTCCTCAGTAGTAGTAGAGACCAGACATTCCCTTTTTACATATATGTGAAAAACTTTAGAAAAATGTAAAAACAAACAAACAAACATCTGTCTTGCTAGTGTGTCATCAACATGGACGAATCAAGCTTGCAGTTCCTCAAATGACCACTGGGGCTCCAAAAGCATCCAGGACCCTATAGGGCTGACTACCAGCCAACCTGGTGGAAGACAGTACTGGTGGAGTTCAATTAAAGCTTCATTAGTCATTCTCCTCAGCTCTTTTCAGTCCCTAACTATTATCATGTAGGCCCTGATAAACATCAGATAACTCAGTGGTATAATACCATCAAAAAGTGGTCACCACATATAATGCATGAAGGACTTCACCCAAAGTCCAGAACAAACTGGATATGAGGTGTAAGGTAAAGTATAAGGAGGTAGAGTAGGTACAGTGAGGACCCAAGCTGCTATCCAGGATGAAAAAAAATATCCAAGAGTACATCTAGAAATTGCCCCAAGCAATGAACTGCTAAGAAAACGCCTCAGGCAGCAGAAACCCCACAATAAAGAGAAGAATAAGACAAAAAAAAAAAATCATGGAAGAACAAAGTCCAATACAACATGTTCCACCAGCAGATTAAAGGATTTGATGGTATTGGGAAGTCCTACTAGTGCCTAGAAAAGGCTGTGATGAAAGACAGCACAAAGAAAAATGATGGCAAGAGTGGTGCTGGTGGGAATCAGAGCTTTTGACGCCCAAGCTGTGCGAAGGGCTCCAGAAGGTTCTTGGAACAGTGGAGAGCTCCATCCAAAAGAGTGAAGGACATATCTGCATAGACATAGGCCTTGTTTACTGATAGGCCTTAAATGCAAATAACTCATACCCGATTTTCATCTTCAAAGATGTTTTTTTTTTTTTTTTATCTCCAGGAGGCAGAAATCCATTAAACTGCATCAAGTCACCAAGAGAAAGAAGAAAACTCTTCCTCCATATTGTATTTTTTTCAGCTTTATTTAATGGATGAAATGCATATCAAAAACATAGACGATAATGTGTGTGAGGATCAAAACAGAAATACAACATTTTATAATTTTGAAGAACAACTGAGGTAGACAAAACAAAACAACACAGAAAAATATGTGACTGGTTTTCCCAACATCTCCTACAAAGCCTTTAAGAATATCTACTTGTGATCGGATCTCTCAGGATGGTTTTTAAGACCAGGTGTAAATAAAGTCATAATAGGTTCATTTCACAATGCCCTTAAACATATAAATCTGTCATAAATGTATGCAAACATTTTTTTAGTTTATGGATGGCATTTGAGCATGTTGAAACTTAATAAAACTCCTTTTTGAGCCAAGTACAATTTTAGATATGAAATATTGCATACATTTTGTACCCATTTTTATACTAAGAGTAAATGTTGTCAGAGTTGACCTTTTCCTTTCAAGATATACTGATTTAGTCTCTTATAATATTTCCAAGTTTGTAATTGGATAACTGACTTTTTAAATTGTATATCTGTCCTGGAAATGTACATCTTTAGGCTCTACTAAACTGGACGAGTGCATGTTCACTCACTCAGGAGTAATGTAGAAATTGTGGATTAAACACTGCAGCCTGTAGTGGGTCACTGGGGCATGACTTAGTTTGGCTCGCTATGGGAGTTCCAACTTTGTTTCTGTGGAAAACAGGGTCCCACTGTGACACTCCGATGACTTTCCTCTGGGTACACACTGATTGGCTTCACTCTGTCAGGGCCGATGGATGCCGGTCAGTGAAACGTGAATTCCGGCCGCCCTCGGGCTGGACTGGACAGGAATTAGTGCCGAGTCACAACTGTTTTATCTCGCTGTCTATGCGCCTCTGAGTCTCTTCTACTGCCTCTCTTTCACTCTGAAAATATTACAATGACAAACAAAGAGACGAAGCAACTGATTTGTTCAGATTGGCATGACCTTGTTTTCTCTTTACTTAAAATCCACATTCACAGCTCACTGTGCTCTCCTTTTGTGAGTCCAATCCATTGTGAATCCTGACATCTCTATTTAACATGTGCATCTGTATCTATAACACACACACTCATATGTTGAGATATAGCACTGGAGACAACTGTGTATTCAGCAAACTTCACAAAGCTACTCATCTGCCTTTGAACAAAACACATTATCTTTCCTCATTTGCTCTGATGTTAATGTGCGCTGGCTGGGGCGATGCGACACCAAATGAAGCCGATAGTAATTTAGGACATACTGAGATGACTGTTTGAGTGATTAGGCAGCATTAGCATCACTGAAGTCGAGCAAAAAGTGCAATAGGTTTTCAGAGCTGGTGCTGGGAGAGACTGATAACAGACGGTGAATAGACTGAGTAAGACGGACACACTGACATCAACGCTGTGTTCTTGATGTTGGTGCTAAAGTGAGCGAGTGGGTGGCATGTGCACTTGGCAGCTGAGGGAAGCCTCCGCTTCAGCCAGGCATCAAAATTACCACAACTACCTGATCTATCCAGAAAGCCAAATAGGAGCTATAAATTGATACTACTGGTACCAACAGATATTTTGTTGCTTGTATATCCCTAGAGTTAGGGAAACCTGGGCCTCCCAGCATGGATAAGCATAAGTTAATGGATGGATAGATAGATGGATCTCCACTTGCATGGGCTCAAAAGCATTTGGACATGCTGACATCCTTACAAATGAAACCATGATTTTTAATACCTTGGTGAAAACCCTTAGCAGTCAACGACTTCCTGAAGTCTGAAGCACATGTACATCTGAGTTTCCTCCCTGAAGATGGGTTGCCAAAACCTTCACTGCACCCCCCTTTCAGTTGCTGCTTAGTTGTGGGCCTTTCTGACATCAGTTTTGTTTTCAGTAAATGAGAAGCTGCTCTACCCGGTTGAGATCAGGGAGTCGCCTGGCTTGGCTTTTGAAGAATATTACATTTCTTTGCCTTGACTTGAAGCACCATCCTATCAATTTTGTACCATTTGGTTGAATGTGCACAGAGCATATAGCTCTGTACTCCTCAGAATCCACCTTTCTACTTCTGTCAACAGTCACATCCTCATTAAACAATAGCAAGCTCGTTCTATCAACAGCCATACAAGCCCATACCATAACACTCACGTCACCATGTTTGATGCATGATGTGATATACTTTGAATCATCATTTCGTTTGCCACTCTTTCCCTTCTTGCTAATACAAGTTTATCTTGGTTTCATTTGTCCACAGAATCTTATTCCAGATCATGGGAGTAATCTGTTAAGGATTTTGCGCAACTCTATTTTAGTCGTCTTCCTTGATCTTTAATGCCTTTTGATGTTGTCGAGTTCACCTATGTTTTCTTCCTTTTAAAAATCTACTAAGCTGTTTATTAGGTCAATCCTGACAATTTTGTTCTCTTTCTTACGGATTTATTTTACAGTGAGTTTTTTCTTGATCTTCATATTGATAACTCCAGCTAAATAGCTGCCAAATGCCAACTCTGTACCTGATATCAACTCCAGCCCTTTTATCTGCTTGATTTCTCTTAAACCTAAAATCAAGTCTTGACTATTTTATTTGAAATCTATTTTTTTTTCTATCAAAAAGACAAAAAATCATAAAACTCATGGTCCTCATTCTGCTGCATCTGATTTTATTAATCAGTAACAATGATATTTCGAGTTGTTTCTAGTCTGGCTGTTTTTTATGAACTGGCATTACATGAAATTTGAATTTGGGCTCATTGGGGATTAATTGGATTATAAAATGGATGACACCAATTAGACTTATTTAGACAGTGTGTAACTGAACTCTGTTCCTACCAGTTTAGATAAAACTTACACCTATGGGACATTGTGAACACCAGAAGTTGTAATATTTTTTTCTTAAATAAGTGTTTCAATCCCCAGTTATAGTAAACACAAAACTAAAAACATGAAGAGCCTGGTGAAAATATGACATTAGTTTGGAAAAAGCTGGATATCAGTGATACCAATACTAAAGTCATTGGCCGTAACAACCTCCCCCCCTTTAAGCACCAGTGAATGCTCTTCACCACTCACATTTGACTTAAGTGCTGAAGGAGAACATTTTCAACCATGTGGAAGTGGAGTGCTGCTGTGAAGTCTACTGTATGACACCTGGGTCTTGTCTCAGCTTTTTATCAAACTGAGTTGAAATGCAAACATCTCAACTATGTTTTCATGGAGAAGTTGGACATCGCTGGAGACTACTGAAAGCCTAATTGGTTATGATCTTACCATATATTCAGTCTGTATTCAGTGCTCTTCTCCACCAGCAGATGAAAGGTTTAATGATACAAAACTGTGCAATGACCCTCTACTTAGAGGTGAAATGGATTGCTATTTAAGGCCATACTTGTTGAAGTGCACTGAATAGCTGAAAAAAACAGACAGAGGAAGGAGAAATCAGGTTTATGTAAACCTTAACTCTACAGGAAGTTCTTGGAGCAACAATAAGCATTAGATGGGACAAAATGGCTGAAATTACCTAATTTCACACCAAATTGTAATTAATTTCATGAGAGAAGCTATAAATTCATGTACAATCAATATTGTCTTTTGTTTGAAGGAAGGCACAGCCGATGGTAAGCTGTCATCACTTTAGCTATTTATCTCTATTTTGACATTTGAGCTGTGCATAAAGACCTAACAGAACATAGTCATGCATATTTCATAGAGAACATATTTTGTTGTGCTGTTAATTTTATACAGAGACAACTGGAACTGACTGGGTGTGAGGATGAGTAGTGTGTGCTAACCTTGTGTTGGCTAAATGCAGCAATTATTTCTGGTGTCGCCACATATTCATTTTAAACAGGGGGTCCCGTTAGGGACATCCAAAGGCAGCTCAGCAGATTCTGAAGGGTTGAAGGTGACTGGAGCTACAGTGGACCATTTCAGGACTCTTCGAACCAGAGGTCTGCTGGGACCTGCCACTCAGCTCTAACTTGTGGGGGTACACCAGTAAATATACCAATATATATATATATATATATATATATATATATATATATATATATAAAGGACAGAAGAGCTATGCTTTAAAAAAAAAGTAAGAAAATTACTGAAATGAAGAAAAACAGTCATCCATTTATCCATTTTCTATACCCACTGAATGCATTTTTTACAGGGTCAGAGGGGTCTGCTGGAGTCTATCCCAGCTCATTACAGGCAATAGGCAGGGGTAGAAAAACAGCCATCTTCGAAGAAAGACATTTCTACTTCTCCAGTGCAGAAAATCACTGAACAATTCAAGGGATCTCAAGAAATATCAGTGTGTAAAGAGATCCTTCAGACAGATACTACTCCATGAAGAACCATCATTCCTCAACAACTGATATAGCCCCATGGATGAGGGAATACATTAGGAAACTTTTGTCAAACACTTCAATAAACAGCCACAAATGTGTGAAAATGAAGCCTTGCATTAACCTTGTTCAGTCTCCTTTGAATGGAATCCTCAATGCCAGAAACACCTTTTTAACACTGTGAAAAGGAAAGGCGATGTTACAAAGTCATAAAAGCTTTATTGTCCCACCTTTCTTGGAAATGTGTTAGAATACTTAAATGCAAAAAGAATGTCTGTTCACAAATAAAATAATGAGGAAAAACATGTCATACCTTGAGTTTATACTGTCTGAAACTAAAGGTAAGACTCACTTGATTACTGATTCTTTTCCCCCTTTCTTTGTAATCGTAGCTTTTTTCCTTTTGGGTGGTTTTATAGAGCAGGATTGAGATTTACTCACATTCCTGGAGTTATGAGTACTTTTTCTCTTTGTCAGCTCAAATTTGTCTCTGATGAGTGGAGAGGGATTGATACATTATACAGCCAGCCATCTACATTAGTCCAGATAAATCTGTTTACATGAATAATCTCTGAAGAGCTGTCATTCCTCGCTGAGAGAAAATGGCCTTGTTTGACAGATGCAATATTTCAAATCTCTGTGTGTGTATTTGGACTGTGAGATTTTTACTGTGTGTACGAGGAATGTGTGCGAGTATGAACATCTTTTTTTCATGCTTCACCGTTTGCACCGATAAACCCACTGAGGAACAAGTTGTGTGTGAGGAAATCCAGACCTTTTTTTTTTCTTCCCTCTGCTCTGATCGGTTCTGTGTATCAGGATCCTTTTTCTTTTGTTCTACGTCCACTTCACTCGTTTGGGTGAGGCTTCAGATCTCATTTTCATTTCATATTTTCACAAATCCCCACTCGTCCAGGTCTGAGATCAAGGTCATCCTTGGCAAAAATGAGCCAACCAAATTAGCCGACATTTGAGTCCTTGACATTATCGACGATTAACACATTTATCATTCCATAATTATTAAAAAAGAAAAAAAATCAGACAAAGAAAAGGAACAGTGACTCAGATGGAGAGAGCAGATTATAATTCTTACTGGCATGCCATCAATCCAGCACAGCTCTCAGTCATCTTGGCACAGAGATCCGGCGTCTATTAGTCAGCATGACCGTATCCAAGATGTTATTACTGACCCAAAACAGATAGCAGGTTATGGCAACGCAGCGCAGCCAGGCTTTTAATTTGTTGTGATCGGGTGGTGTCAATCCACAATGTATTCTTATTGTGTTTACACATCTCTGCCAACAGTGAGCATCCAATCAGCGCCGTAATTATTTCACTGGGGTAGGAGATGGGGTTGTGTGCAAGTTTTTAATTGTAATTTTCTTTAGTTGACAATGTTGAGTGACAGACATTTTTTGTTGTAACTGAAAAAAACAACACTTCAGAAATGGCTTAATTATGTATTTAACTGAATCATGTACAGTATAACAACACAATTCTGTAATTTTGGTAACCTTCAAGCCTCATGTGAAAGCAAGCTTATCCCTTAAGAGCACGTTATTAAACAGAGTATGATTACAGGAACTAGTGTTCTTGCTTAAAATGGGGTATAAAAAAAAAAAGGCATAGATGTATGATTTTTAAACTTTCTGGTCAAAAATAATTCCAAGGGTTCTCACTGTAGTACTAACTGGCTAGACAACATGTCCATGAAGCGCTCAGGTCCAAATAAGGCTTTAGTTTTATGTGAACTTAGCTAGTCTCAAAATCAAGACATACCACTAGCAAATGTAAATTTGTTTTGCAAGTACAGCTAGCTACCATCTGTTGAAGCTCATTAACTATTTTCAAAAGTTATGTAGAGTCAGTCAAATGAGTCTATTCTTGTAGAGAGAGTTACTATATGGGCTCAATATAATGACAACAGAGCAGTGACATAATTTAGATGTAAACAGTGTAGATGGCTGCAACTGGGAATTAATGGTCATTTGAATTTGGCTTTAGCATGGCAATAAAAAAAAAATAACAAAAAAGACTGCATTCAAATCATTCCTTTGTAGGATAGATGTTTCTTCTTTGTCGACATGCTGCGACAAAAGTTTAATTTACTTTTTTACATAACACACTCTCCTTTTGACTCGTTATTGTCACTCTGAATATGTAACCTTGTTCATTGCTCTGACTGGTTGTAGCGCTAACTAATTGGGTGCAAAGGCAGGTTGAGAAGCAATCATAGGGGAGGCCCTACAGATCATTTTCAGACCCTACATCTTTTTAGATGTGGGTTCAATCTATCAGGCAGGAATTTAACTATAAAAAATTTTAAGTCATCCAGATCTTTACATCTGTAAGACATCATTGTAGTCTGAGCAACATGTTAGTTTTCTCTGGTTTCATGGACACATATAACTGAGCAATAAACATTTTTGGCATGGTGTCAAGTAATATTACCCAATGGAGGTAAAATGAGGCAAAAAGAATGGTCCAGCCACTGAGCCCTGTGGAACTCCATGGCTACATCTGGTATGTGAGGAAGAATCTTCATTTACATAAATAAATTGGAATCCATCAGATAAAGATTACTTAAACCAGACTAATGCAGTTCCATTAATCATAACTCAGATCACTTTCTGAAGAGAAGATTTGAATCTTTTTTTAAGCTTATAGCAGATAGATCTCTCTTGAAAATGAGGCCCCGACTCCGCCGAACTCCAGTTAGTTCAAAAATGGGCAAATCAGAGATACAAACAAGACTTTCAGTCAGATGGAACACATTCAAGTTAACTCAGCTGCCACAAGCTACCTATTTTAGTTTTTAGACAATTGTTATTGTTAACCTGTGATGTTAAAACAAATTCTTCCTCATTTTGCAAATCATTTAGGTTGTGAAATCTGAAATGAGGATTGCCAGAACCCCAGCCAAGGACTGCCACAGCTACCACACCCATCCGTTGCTAGCTTAATCTTAGCAAAGATAGATAGCACAGGCTCAAAATTGACAGTGGATGGTGGTAATCACCGCCTGGACTATTACAGACCTGGAATGGCCTGCAAGCAGTCTTTTAAACAGGAGTCTTCTTCTCTGAATCCTTCAAGACCAACCCAGAAGAGGTTGTGGTAGTCTATAATTACAATTAAAAAGATAAGACATATAATCTTTAAAATTATAATGATTATACTTTCTTAGCTTTTCATTCATAGCTCAGACTTCACACATGCAGACATGTGTGGTTTTATATACTTTTTACCTCATGAGGTAGATCAAAATTCACCCCTCATACAGCGGTCATGGATGTGAAGTCTAGCTATGGAGACCAAAACCATTATTTTATATCTTGCTGTAAAATGTTGAAAATTTTAATATGAGGATCAGAGGAGATCAACTCACTTTTGAAACCAGCCTGTATTTGTCAGTCAGTGAACTGTACGCATTTTAACTAACAGAATAGCACATTTTTTTCTATGTTTTTATGTCTGTACATATGTATATGTACACACACACACATTTTATACATATACATACATACATATCCTTTAATGACCTGAAATGGAAATAAATTTCTCCTAAAGAGAACTGTTGACCTTTAACAAAATGTGAAATGTGAATTTGAAAGGTTTTCAATTAAAAAAGATCTTACTACACACACACACACACACATATTTATACATATACACACACACCTTACTACACACACACACACACATATATATTTATACATATACACACACATATATATGTGTGTGCTCGCGCGCGTGTGTATAGACAGGCAGACAGATAGATAGAGATAGATATAGCTTACAGAGTAACATAACCAAAGTGGTGGCCAAAAGTTGAGGGAAAAATTGTCCGAAAGGACCAAAACGTCCAAAACACTGTGCTTAAGGTGGATATCAGAGAGCCATTTCTGGTGATTTTTGTCTCAATAAAGGTACCTCTACATTGGCTTCACTTTCGTCATATCTCCAGACTTTAGAAAATAAAAAACAAGTCAAAAAGCATCCTTGAAAATAACATGACATCATGTTGTGCTTATTTTGTATGGAAATAAAAGTCCAAGGGATGAAAAATAGCTCAGTTGGCCAAGTGGGCACCCCACATGTGGAGGTTAGAGGTTTGAGCCCTGACCCATAGCCCTTTACTCCAACTCTTGCGGCTTCTCTCTTATTTAGATAAAAAAGGAGAAACTATAATTGTGTATTATCAGATTAAGCATATTGTTTTGTGTATTATTGCAACAGATGAAGATCAGATCACATTTTATGGAAAATTAATGCAGAAAACCAGTTAATTCTAAGAGGTTCAAATGCTTAGTAAAAGTAAATAAGAGTGCATTATTTCTCCCATGTTTGTTTATTTCTGAGATCTAATCTTGGCAGTTAGTTTGAGCTCTTTACATCTCAATCAGAGGAGATGAAAAGCTTTAGGCACGGCAGCTCTATTTACTGGATCAAGTCTGATAAAACTAGGGTGTTTTTGCATAAAAGCTCACTTGGTGCAGGCAAATGGGAAATGAGCCGAGTAACCTTAGTCCCCTTTGAATTATAGATGTGAAAGATGAATGGGAGAGGAAGGAAAAAGAATGAGTGCATGTCGGACCTTTGACTCAGGGTTTCTCATTTTCATTTGATTCATCACCTGTAAGGTTGGTCAGCCTCTCCAAAAAACCTGTGTTTGCACCTAATTCCTTTCAAAATGCAAGGAAGAGTGTGTCTTTGATGCAACAGCAGTCTGGTATAGGACTCACTGAATAATTGAGTCCACAGATATTGAAGGACTTCCTGATCCTCTGAAAAAACCCAGAAGAAACTATTTCTGTGGCCCAGACTCTTCCGTACAGGGAACAAAAACAAGCACACACACACAGATTCACTCGTATACATGGTTGAAAGCAGATGTCCATCCGTCTGTGATAAACACACATGCAGGGAACGTACATCAAAGACGCCGACCTTCAGAAGAGACTCTTAAAGCTACAAAGGAACATTACATTTCCCTCACTTTGCCTTTCCCTCCATTTCTGTTGATATCTCCTGCTCTGTTTTATGTCATCTTGCCGATGTTGGTAAATCTGTTATGGCTTACTTGGCTCCATTGCAATTTAAAAAAAAAAAAAAAAGATTAAAAATTCTTTCCACACTGGTGAAATATTCACAGTCATTCTATTAGATTTATTCATCATTTATCAAATAGGTCTCAACTCCCTTCCCTCAAGAGGAAATGTACAAAAGCTATAATGTATCCACAGCCTTATTCATTACAAGAAATGTTTAAGTAGCAGTGACTCATTCAGTAATGTGCACCTCTTAAAAGTGAGACTGATTTTTATTTTTACATTTAAGTCACATCAGTGCTAACAAAAGGAAACAAGATGTTCTGGTATACCATAGCATATGCTTATGCTCTCAATTTCAGTTTGACAATATTTAAAATAAAGATGTGTTATTATAGGTAAATGACCATCAAGTGCATTACTATCACACTTGTCATGCGTACTAGTACCTTCCCTTTCACAGTTGTGAAAAATAATGGCATGTTAAGCATTTTAGCATGTTATTGTGTCATGTCAATGTTAGTGATATTGATTTTATACCAGCCAGAGCAATGCCAGGTCCTAAAATGTAACTCAAGTTGGCCCAATGAGGAAGTTAGGCTGCACTGTTTTGTCAAAGATGGGAGTTTAAAGTGGTTTTGCAAGGTATTCTGACAGAATAGTCTTATTATCTGTTCCAGCTTTCTAAAATTGACAGTAAATCTGCACCCAGCTGCTTCTGTCTGGACTCTATAAACCAGTCTTATCCCTGTTGCAGAGAGCACTGTGAAAATAGTAAGGAGGACTTGAGTGTAGGCACCAACCAGGAAAACTGGGAGGAAAAATGAACTTAGAGGTTGGTATGATGACCGGATGGCCAGAGCAAAACATCTGGGATAAAAATGGCAAAGGAGTGTGAAAGCGGGGGGATTAAAAAATAATATGAAATAAACTCTGGCAGGAAAACAAGAAAGTGGAGCACAGGGGTAGAAGAATGAAGGGTAGATGGACAACAGACCTCTAGAGGATGAAGAGAAGGATGCAGTAAAAGTTGAACCACTGACTGGAGACTATTTTAAAGATTTATTTCCAAATCCTGCCCTTGATGTTTTAGATATTTTCCTACACCAACACACCTGGCTCAAATGAAGGGGTGGAAAGAGGTGGTTTATTCATTTGAATAAGTTCTTTAAGCAAGGGAAACACCTAAACATGTAAGGCAGTGGTACTTGAGGACTGGAACTGAGACCCACTCATATAGATGATAAGTAGGTTTTCCATGGAAACCTCACACTTATGGAAACATGTTCCTTCGTGGAAGTTCTGGTTGTTCTACAGATGTTTTAAGACTACAAGAACTTTCTTACAGTTCTTTTCATGATTGTAGGAAATACCTTTTTTTGTTTAGGTCTGCACTGAAGAGGATGAGTTTAGTTTAGTTTCTAAAGTATTTTCTTTAGCTCCTATCTTGAAGCAACAAAACAGACCCAAATCAACCACCTCTACCAAGAGAAAGGATAACACTTTTACTCCTCCTATTATACTTTTCCTTGCTCATTGTTTTTGTACTTCTCACTTATACCCAAAAGTCATGTTTTGATGTTATTAATGTTAAAAAATTTGTTTATAGTTCTCAGATTTGTTGCAATTTTGCTACCTGACACCTGCAAAATGGCTTTTTAGAAAAAGTCAGATTTCACCAACTTTGAAGCACCACTGTAAAGTGTCATTCATTAGAGAAGTGGTAGCAGGTGCAAAGACTACTGGGGTCAGTTTTGGTTCATGTGGAGTTCGGACACAGGTGAGTTTGAGGAGTCTAAAGACAGTAAGAGAGGCAGAAGAAAGGGTCAAACAATAAAAATAAGCAGGGCTGAGAAAGGCAGTGTGAGACACTGAGGGCAGAAATGCAGTAAGTTTACCCTAACAAGTAACTTGCACTAATACTGGTAAACAAACTTAGTAAGAGTTTACAATGTAAGTCAGTAAACTTGGACTCAGGTTTTTGCAAAACTTCTGTTTCTTTGGACACAATTTAAATTTAACAAGAGTATCCGTATGAATATCCACCTAAAGCTAGTTTTGTACCTGTACAGTTCACAATATTCCAGTCCCTGGATACTGCAGGCAATCAATTTTGACAAAATTTAACTATGTTAAAGTTATTAGCAGCATCTCTGCCAAGTACTCATGATTTGAAGCCAATTACAGCTCTGACAGAGAAATTTAGGTCATCATGACCAACAGAGATGTCAAACATCTCTTTAAAGTCTCTTAATGTAGTCTCTGTGTAGGTATGCTTGCCAAATGCTCTCTTTGTGGAAGTTTGGGAGGTTTTTTGTGTAGCTTTTCCGTCCTTGACCTTAAGTGGTATGACTCATTGAAAATGCAGTTGAAAATTCATAAGAAAAGGTTACCTGATTGCAGCACAGAAGGTCACAGTTCTCCGCTTTTTGCCTCAAGACGGCAGTAAGCCACTGTCATATGTTAATATAGAAAAATGAAATGCCATTTAGCATGCTTAACAACATTCTGAGCTGAATGAGAAACCTCAATAGATAGGCAATACTTCTATTAAAACTAGACACCTCCTCCCCCCTTTCTCCCATACTTCGGTACAATATATGACCTTTAAAAATTACAGACTTCAATTGAGGATGGGAATACCGAAGGCAGCCATTTCTCAACTTGCTAAAGATAATTTTCAAGCTTTCCACTGAGAAAATGTAAAATAAATCTCTTTAACATGCCAAGTGATTGGAAAAACTCTGAGCACAATTTACTTCTGTCAGATTACCAAGAGTAAAAATAAATATAAACTTCAATTAAAATCAAAATGTTCCAACAACATATAATGTTCACAGGGCTTGTTTTAATCATTCTTACTCATAAGTTTGTTTAAACATATTGTTAAACTGGCTGTGTCAGAAAGGGGATTTGATGTAATCAATATGTGAAACACAATGATCTGCTAAAAGGGACAAGCTGAAAGAAATAGCTAGACCTCCAGTATGTGTTAGATGGTCAGTTCAATAAGATGACAATAAAGAAAACATTGACATCAACGAAAAGACGGAGCTGAAAGCAAACATTGTGATTATAGGTGAAGACTGAGAAGATAAAATAACTGGTTTCAGGAAAGGGATAAAAGAAGAAATCTAAATTGTTGTATTACTTTAAATTTTTACCCTATTGTTGTAAATAAAGAAAATAATAATAGTGTCTTGGCTAAATACACACATACACCTATAGTACAAAGGCATAGGTCTTCAAATATTGATTATTTGACTGGATAGAATATACTTTTCCCTTATCAAAGAACATATATCAGAACATATAAAAAAGAGAAAAGATATGTTTTTAAAAATAATCAACTGTTTAGTAATCTGCATACTTCGCTGGCCTTCTATATAAGCATAAACAAGTAAAATGACTTGCAACAATATTTAAAACATACAAGGAGCTTTTTTTGGCACTGCACCATTTACTGGGTGAGCTGATTGTCTAGCATCAGGAGCCTTTAAAGTTTTATATATAATAGAATGCAATAAGGAAGACACTGAATAAATTGTTGCAGTGAATGGGACCAAGAGCTGGCAATGATGGCAAGAAATGTTTGTCTTTTAAGCTTTAGTACATGCTGCATCCCATGTCTTAAAATAAACTTGAACAAAATACCTCATGCCAAGTGGAGCTCATGGATAAAAGTCCATTAATCAAATGATTATAATTGTAATCACAATCCATCATTTACAAAGTCTGCTATACTCTATTATGTATTCTACTCTGTTGACACAAGAATAACTTCACCCAGGTAGTGGTACTTCACTAAAATATAGTAATGTAGACACCTGCAGGTGAAGATTAACAGCAATTTGAATCAGCTTTGGCATCAACAGTTAAAGATTTTGACTTTTTCTTCATAAATTGAACATAAGACGGCACTCAAATCATTCCTTTGCAAGGAGATATATTTGCTACTTTGCTGACAGGCCAGGTTTACTTCACTGAGTCAGTTACCGTGGTAACAGGCTGAGTATGAGTTACCTTGCTTCCTGAAACTACTTCAACTGAAGCCTCTTCCTCCGGGTTAAGTAACCTCGCTTTGTGAAACAGAAAACTCAGAGTTTCCTTGAATTTCAGCATGACCTACTTTGGGAAATGGACCCCAGATCTTTCAGGCTAGGGTGCTCCTGCATGAATAAACCAATTGATGACCCAACAGGACCCAACTGGCACTGTTCCCTCAGTTGCTACTCCACAGTGTTCTCTCGAGATAAGCCCAAACCAAAACCCACCACTTTGTTCAGACCGGGTCCTTAGATGCACAGAGAGAAGAATGGTCTACATTTACATATCACATTAATAAAGTTCATTGAAAACTTATTTCAGTCTTACAATGGAGAGAAATGGAGAGAAAAGGGTTCATGCTGAAGAGATGATTACGTATGATCATGATATACAAAATTTACCAAAGCTAAATATGTCAATTCATAAAATAAGCCAAACTATAAAATATGGGCACCAATAAATCAATTACAATAAAAGCACAACTAGTTTTTTTTATAAGACAAGTAATTTAATTTCTTCATTTGGAGGAATAACAGTTTACATGATTAGTCCATGCATGTATTTGTATGATAGTCTGGTCTAGGTCCAGAGATTCAAGGCTGTTTTTGTTAGACTTTAATAAATTGCTCTCTTTGAGTCTGAAAAAAAATTAATATGAAAGCAGTATATTTAAAGCTTGATTACAGGAAAAATCATGGCGTGTAATTAAATTAGTACTGTCT
The DNA here is from genome assembly GCA_028564865.1 of Zenarchopterus dispar. Taxonomy (NCBI): domain Eukaryota; kingdom Metazoa; phylum Chordata; class Actinopteri; order Beloniformes; family Zenarchopteridae; genus Zenarchopterus; species Zenarchopterus dispar. Next base: position 5,691 of record JAOWBL010004457.1, on the reverse strand, counting down.
CAAAGATAGAAGATTTTTATGCTAAATGGTTGCAATAACAAAGACACAGTTAAAGTGTTGAAATAATGACAGTTAAAGCAAGCTTTCCTCAGGTGTTTCAGTTCTGTAAAAGCATCGTTCTACTCCAGCCTCCTTCCTGCACTAAGTCAGTCTTTTTTTAATCCTAACCAAGCAGCTTTAGTGCCTAAACCTAACCAGAAGAGCCTCATTAAAACCTAATCACTTAGCTTGAGTGCCTTGCTAATCAGGACAATCTATTGCCTAACTATAACCAAGTCCTTTTAATTCCTAGTTGACCACAACACTCTCTTTCCCAACCATAAACAAGTACTTTTAATTCCTGAAGCATATCATGACATCCCCTTTCTATCCCTAATCAAACTGTTTTGTGCTTGACCGGGATACTCTCTTGCCTAATCCTAACCAGGTAGTTTTCATGCAAAAACAGACCGTAAGACTGAAGGACAAGAGCGAATGAATGGAACACAGGAAACAAAAACAGAGATTTTATTATGATCTTAAATAAGAGTCCTTCACTCATCCACCTCATTTTTTGGTGAAGAAGAAAGAGATCTACCTGCAGTTACTGATGGTCCATGAATGTTCATCTAGATGCATCATCTGTGTAACCAACAAAATGACATACTGTATTATAACAACATTTGAGTTGTAAAATAAAAGCCATAGTCTTTTACTAAACCTGACCAAGTAGTTGCCAAGCCCAAATGTAACTGGGACACTATTGCCAAATGACAACAAAGTGGTTTTAATGCCAAAAGCTAACCAAGAAACCACCTTACCTATCTGTAATCAAACAACTTTAGTGATTAAAGCGAACAGGACCCTCGCTTCATTTTTATTCCACGAAATAACCAAAGCACTGAAGCTAATCTGGACATACTCTTGCTTAATTATAACCAAGTAGTGTTGGTGAATGAAGCTAACTATTCACGGTTCTGAATGAAGTAGCTTTCATGTATAAACAGGCAGTAAAAACAAAGACAACAGTGAATGAATGGAAAAAGGGAGTGAAAAAAACGAAGGTTTTATCATGAAGAAAGAGGTGCATCATTTTAAGTTCACATTCAAGAACAACAGGGGTGCACACTATGAATGCTTGATATGCATAACACATCCCCAGATGTCGTACTATTGCTGCCAAAACAGTGTTATGGGTTGAATGTGTCATATCTATCTATTGTTACATATCTGAGAAGCGAGTCACCTTTGTGAATCTATCCCCTTGTGTCAAACAGAGGGAACCTGTGAAACAAACCAACCAAAGATCTGTGTGAAATAAAAACACATGAAATTGTGATAGATGTGCTTTGTAGTCGTTTTCTTTAATGCTGTTTGCAATATTTAAAAGGTTACTTGCACTTGGTGTTAACTTTTGATTTCATCCATGGTTTTGAATTCTTCTCTTAAAACACAGGTGCTAAGTGTACTTTTGGGATCAAATAATTACAACAATGTTTCAATGAAAAACAATTTTACAAGAAAAGATACACAAAATACAAATAGCCAGGACTCACTAATGGTAACAGGAAGAAGGAATAAATGGACATTAGGACTGAATTAATGTCCAGTGTGTGGCAGCTGCAGTACTGTGTGAGCATGGCTAAGGAATCTGAAGATTCCTGCAGCGTCTTGATTAAACATGATTATGGTGACTTATTTGAATATGACTGGTGATTATGAGTGTCAGCAGCTATTGATTTTGCTGACACAGCAATTAGTCTAGATTACTAAATTGTCTTCCATTCGTAGCTGCTGTCTTTCTCCTCCGATATGTTCTTTTGCTCTTAAATCTTTCAGTTCATTAAAACTCCTCATTACTTTCCTGCACTTTATTTGTTTTTGCAACCTCCTACTGTTTCGTTCTTCATTCAATTACCACCCCGACTCACCTCTATTCAGAATTCTGTTTGATGAAAGAATCTTTGGATTCAATTTTAATCAATGAAACCATTTGTAATTGAGTAAACATTCTTAAACTTTTTCTGACGGACTGAACATAGGCACGAGGAATCATCATAGGTGACGAGGCATGTTGAGTACTTGAGACAGACTATGAACAATAAATTAAAAATACAATAAAAGCTCAATTTTTAAAAAAGGAGGAGGAAATGGAAATGCACTTACATCTAAAAAAAAAAAAAAAAAGTTCTGTTTTTGCTTTGCTTTTCAAAAGCCAATGCAAGCACCTCAAAGTCCAGTTCCTCAGATGACCAGTAGAGGCTCCAAAAGTGAGCGAATCCCCACTGACCTTCATGTTAAAATGTCTAACTTTACAGCAGAAATAAAACATACTTACACCCTGAAACAGTCCTGGTATAAATATCTACATTTTACATCCATAATAAAGTGAAGAAGGACAATTTGTTTATGTACCTCATCAACTGAAATAACATGAACTCTTGAGTCCATAATTAGAAGAATGTTTAGAGTCAAGTAGCTGGCCTTCATCCCTTTGCATTCCAGTCTGTGGCATTAATGGCTCCCTGTCATCACTTTAGCTACTTACCACTGAGAACATTTAAACTGTGAATAAAGACATCACACAGAGTAACCACTTTTTTAAAAGCAGATATGACTATTAAATCAGACTGCTGTGACCAGCTCTGGGATGACCTGGAAGGGTCCAGGAGCAAAGATGGCTTGGCCAGAGCAGCTGAAACAAGGATGAATGGATGGGTATGATCAGGATGAAAGGAGGATTAATGTTAGTTTTATAAACAGACATGATGATTTGAGCCTTACAAATAAGGAGGAAAACAACTGAAAAGGTAGAGGTCTTACCAAAGACATAGGTAGTAGTCACCAAGGTGAAAATCAAAAGCAGGGAAAAAAAAAAAAAAAAAAACCAACCACCTGGGTCTCCTCGATAAAAGCCCTGCAAACTGGTCTTTGGTCTGAATTCATGAGGCCACATTTGCATAAAATATTGCTGGAAGCAGTGAGGTGCAGAAAACCCTGTAAACGAAAGCTCACTGGACACCTCAGAGTGAACCGAACACAAGCTTACCGGGAATGAACCAGTTAACATGGGCCAGTGTGAGACGTGACTAAAAGGCCAGATTTGTATTCATAAATGGATGTGTGACAGGAGCTGAAAAAATGTTATTCTTCTAAAGGAGCTTCCAAAAGTGTCGGACCAGATGGATTTAGCAGCCAGAAAGAGCATCAGGCAAGTTGACTGTCAATCACAGCTGTCAATCAAGGGTGGCAGGACAAACCATAAAGTATTTTTAAGCCTTTAAATCGTATTTAAAGAGCAATATTTTCCAACAGCACAGGTGTTAGAGGAGCTGTATTTGGCACTTTAGACCATAATGACATTTACCAAAAAGAAACAAGTGCTAAAGATAGATTTAGAATAAATTCACATAGGACTCCTATAGGTTTAAGTCTCACACTTTAACACATCTTTACCTTAAAAGTAAAGTGGTGCTAAATCTCCTCATTCATCCATTTTTAACACTTTAAAACTATCTTCACTTGGGAGACAAATAATTCATCATTTTTGGAAATTTTGTGCAAACTATACATTTCAAACTGTTGGCATACACCAAACAAGAAAAAAATCTCGTAAACGCCTTGAAATGATGTGGTTTTCTGCCTGAAGTTGCCATGAAATGTGATCTGCTCTTCATCTAAGTTACAATGACAGAAAAACACAAGATGCTTAAGCTGAAAACATTCAGTTGTCTTTTCTGATGTCTTTATATGACTCAAGCATTACGGATTTACGATGCAGGAGAAAGTAAGTGAACCCTTGGAGTTAATTATTGCAGTCAAGCAGCTAACTCCACCCCCTAAAACTGGCTGCTGTGAGCAGAGCTGTGAAGATGTGGTTTAAATGTCACAGACATCCTCTTAACACCTTCTGAAAGGTACAACATGGAGGCTTTTTCTTATTTTTTTTTTAATTGTTATGTTTAGATGGACAAGAAACCAGTTTTCTACCTATAATTTCAAATTTCTTCCTTTCAAACCCCACATAGGGTAGCACGGCGGGGCATCCCAAATCATTTCCTTTTTAATATCAATAATTAGTCTGTTTCTTCTGGATTTTAACTTTGATTTCCAGAAAGCAGTACAAACAGACAACATTTGAGACTATTTCTGGACACAACTAGATAGCCATACAACGAAGAACGTGATGTAAGTGGCATCAACAAAAGACATCAATGATTTTAAACAGCAAAACTGACAATATTTTAGTGAACCAACAGCAATTTTGATGCCATATGACTTGTTTTAAACTGACAAGGCTTTTCTATACAAGCTGTTTGCATTTGATGCTTTCTTACCAAAAGTCAGTTTAGTCATAAATATTTCATCAATAGAGCACACTCTTAATGGACCTCTTTGCTGACATAGTGGAATCCTGTAACTGCTGTATTATACTCTTTCAGTGAATCTCAGACTTAACCACAGATCTCTGACTAATGTTTCGCTTGAGGCAAGACCAATGCTGCATAGTTGATATAAATATTTATAAGTGGATTTCTTTTTTTTTTTCAAAAATCCTCCACACTTTGTAAAGTGACTAACTCGTCAACATTTTAAGTCCTGTTTGGAGAGGGAAGAAGAAACATGAACGAAGGTCAGTTTTTCCTGGTCAAGAGTCTTCTCTGACTCTGACGAGACTTTGGAAACATGAATATTCAGTCATCTTCCCCACCTCCCATCAAATAAAACACACCCACCCAGAATGCATCACTGGAGCTTTGTCTCGCCAGCAGCGTCACAGTGATGCTTCTTGAGTGTGACGGGCTGAAATAAAGGTAAACACAGCCATTCAACCAGCGCTTAAGGGTGATGATGAACTTCTGTCACATGTGTAATAAACAAAAACTGTAGCACCTGCGGGTATGAGTGGCATTTTGAAGACAGCTTGTGTGTCTGTGTGTGTGAGTATGGAGCTAATTTCATAAACCCGCTTTGTCTTATTTCTAAAAATCAAACAGAAAGACCTTTGAAAGAAACAAAAGAGAGTCATTTGCATACCTGGCTGTTTACTCCAAGTCTGTTTGTGGGGATAGGAAGCAAAAACGAAGAACGAAGCAGACTGCTGGCTGTGCTTCACTAAACATCTAGCTCCAGGTCCAGTCATCGCCCGTGTTTCTTTGCCTTAGGACACCCATCTAATTGTGTTTGACCTGAACATGAGAGGAGGACCAAATGCCACTTCAAAGGCTGTAGTTAAGTTAATTTACAAGAGCAAGAAAAAGTATGTCAACTCTTTGGAGTGAACTGGTTTTTGGCATCAATTTGACATAAAATATTGTTTTCTTTTTATCGAAGTAACAACAGTAGACAAACACAATGTAATTAAGCTGATAACACACAAATAATTGTAATTTTTCATTTCTATCTAGTACACCCATTAAGCACTTACAAAGCCGGGAGAAAAATTTTAATAATTCAAAACACAATTCAGTGAACTGTAATTGTTCTACGTGCTCGCCCTATTTTCAAACCTACTTCTCTATACGATTAAAATTCGCCAGATAAACAGCATCATCAGATGGTGTTGACTCTTGTTTAGTTACTACCACCTAGCGGACATTTAGTAGTACTGCATGTCTTAAGTTTGTTGTTGTTGTTGTTTGTTTGTTTGTTTGTTTTTCTCAGGTTTTCCTTTCATCTGCCATTTTGTTTTGGTTTGAACAAGAAACAGTC